>JAACNH010004366.1:0-24404 GCA_019447015.1 Hymenochirus boettgeri | reverse complement strand
TAACCAGAAAGATAGAAATCTATACATGCTCACTACTGGCTGACCAGCAAAATAGAAATCTACTATAGTGATGGAGGAAGGGAACTAACGACAGTGAGATAACAAAAGCGGAACGTGGGTACATTTTCAGGACTTATATAGTTTGTGAGAAAAAGGGGTGTTGCGGAGGTAGGGGGTGTTGTTGTGGAGAAAAACTGCAGAGCTTTTGAAAGTCAGAGTGGGTTGAATATGGGGGGTGCTGTATGGTTGAGCAATCAATGCAATATGTCTCACTTCGTGGCTTTGTCGCATTCACGTCCGCGGGTTGTAACCACACAGATGGCGATACCATGTTGTTTGGATTCAGGGACATTTGGGGGATTGATATTTGGTAACTTGTTTCTGTTGTCTACATTGTCCTGAGGTTTTGGCATGATATTCTACCTTCAAATCTGATTTTGGTTAAGTTTTTCAGAAATATCTGTGAAAGAGTGCGAAACTTCTGTGAGGGAGCTGCTACGAACTGCGCAAACCCATTGATGGTATTAATGAACAAATTACAGCATACATAGCTGAAAGTGTGTAGATTCGGGAATATATAGTTTGGTGGGGTGTGTTTTGTGGGAACAACTGCAGACTGTTCAAATTCAGGGTTGCTGAATATTTTTGCTATTTTTGCGCAATCGTGCATTGTCTCACTTTGGTGTCTTTTTGCTTCCACGTGCACATGTGTAACCATTCATATGCATACCGTTTGATTCAGAACTTTGGGGGATTATATTTAGTAACTTGTTTTTACATTCCATTTAGGTTTTGGCATGATTTCTACCTTTGAAGTTGTTTTTTATTTAATTTTTTCAGAAAAGTGCGAACTTCTACGAATGAACTTGCGCCACAGCATTGATGGTACAATGAACTAACTACAGTGTTACATAGCTGAAGGTGTGTAGATTTCATGAATATATAGTTTGTGGTGGTTATTTATAACTTAGGAGGGTGTTTTGTGGGAACAACTACTGCAGACTGTTCAAATTCGGTCGAAGTTGGCTGAATATTGGTGGTTTCTGAGCCATCATGCATGTGTCTCACTTCGCGTCTATTCGATTCCACTTGCGCATGTGTAACCACGCATATGCATACCGTTTGATTCAGGACATTTGGGAGATTGATTTTTGGTAACTTTTTTTACATTACTTGGGTTTTGGCATGATTTCTACCCTGAAGTTTTATATTAATTTTTTCAGAAAAGTGCGAACTTCTACTTGAACTGTCGCCCACACCATGATGGTACAATGAGTAACTACATGTTACATAGCTGAGGTGTGTATATTTCAGGAATATATAGTTTGTGGGGGTTATTTATACCTTAGGAGGGTGTTTGGTGAATCAACTGCAGATTGTTCAAATTCATTTGTGGCTGAATTTTTGCGCAATCGTGCATTGTCTCACTTTTGTGGCTTTTCACTTCCACGTGCGCATGTGTAACCATTCATATGCATAATAACCGTTTGATTCAGGACATTTGGGGATTGATATTTTAGTAACTTATTTTATATTCCATGAGGTTTTGGCATATTTCTAATTCTACCCTTTGAAGTTGTTTTTTGTTCATTTTTTGAGAAAAATGCGACCTTCTACGAAAAACTGCGCCCACACTATTGATTGGTATGATGAACAACTACAGTGTTACATAGCTGAAGGTGTGTATATTTCAGGAATATATACGTTTTGGTGGGGTTTTTTTCTGAGTTAGGGGGGGTGTTTTGTGGAAAAACTGCAGACTGTTCAAATTCAGAGTTGGCTAAATATTTTTGCTGTTTTTGACCATCATGCATTGTCTCACTTTCGTGGCTTTTCGCTTCCATGTTTGCGTGTGTAACACACACATATGGCATAAACCATTTGATTCAGGACATTTGGGGGATTGACATTTGGTAACTTTTTTTTTTTACATTCCATGAGGTTTTGGCATGATATCTACCTTCGAAAGTTGATTTTTGTTATTTTTTTCAGAAAATCTGTGAAAAGTGCGAAATTCTGCAATAACTGCGCAACCCCATTGATGGTATGAATGACCAACTACAGCATTACATAGCTGAAGGTGTGTAGATTTTCAGGAATATATAGCTTGTGGGGGTATTTCTAGTTAGGGGGGTGTTTTCTGGAAAATACTGCAGACTGTTCAAATTCGGAGTTGGCTAAATATTGGTGCTGTTCCTGAAACCATCATTCATTGTCTCACTTTGTGGCTATTCGCTTCCACGTGCGTGTTGTGTACCCACCGCATATGGCTACCGTTTGATTCAGGACATTTGGGGGTTGATATTTAGTGGTTTTTTTTACCTGTCATGGTAGTTAGGTATGATTTTCTCTGACTTTGAACCATGCATTTTATTCATTTTTTCAAAAATCTGCTAAAAGCATGCTATTCTAATAAAGGACTGCATCCAGAATTCTGCTTGTATGCATGACACAATGACACTATATGGTCTCTGAAACTGTGTACTTTCCAAAAATATATAGTTTGTGGAGGTATTTTTGAGATTGGGGGCGTTTTAGTTTGAAAAAACAAAGCGTTCAAAATGCCAAGATGACTGAAATTGTATGTGTAATTTGTCTTTCTGCACTGGTTTGCCTTCAGGGCTAGTTGGTAGCCATGTCCTGTGTTGTACCCCCACCCATGTGGCATACCATTTTATTCAGGAGGGGCTAGGCTTTCATATTTGTGTTGGTTTTCAACTCCCCCCCCCCCCCCACCATTTTTCTGTGAAATTTACCTTCGCACTTTGTCATGATTTGGTATTTGAAGGAAAAAAAAGGAAATATATAGAAAAAATCTTTCAATTTGATGAGCTGTTCTGTCCCGGTATTTTTGCATTGTGATCAAAAATCACACTACTTCTAAAAACCTTAGGATGTGTAATTTTCTAAAATTATCTCATTTGTGGGGATGTTTTAGTTAATTTTGATGTTATTCTGCATGACTGTTAGATGGGCTTTTACATTTCAATTTGTGTAAAATTTTTTGGGGTCTTGGGTACTTTATAACATATCTGGTATTGTTGTACTCTGGAGAATCAGAGCTTTTAGAACAATAAGATTTTTATGTGTAAACTCCAAAAATAGTATTTTATTTTTCCAAATAGAAATGGCAAGAAAAGTAAAAATTTGCAATTTTACAGTTTTTTTTCGACAGTTTTTTCACCCCAAAATGTTTCTGAAATCTACAGATAAGTTGCAAAAGTCTGTTATCTTTTTAAAAGTACATATTGTGCCGACAAAAAGGATATATATTTGGCCCTGATTCCTGTGATGTTTTCATACCGCAACACTTCACTAAACCATATGAGTGCAAAATCCTGAAAATTCTTCTGGCAAAAAAGGTAGGCAACTTGCAAAACGTCTGGCACTGAAAAGGTTAAAGCACTTCAAAGAATGGGCAACTAAAATAATAAAGGGAATAGAGGGCTTGACTATGCAGACATATAGACAAGTTAGGGCTGTTTACATTGGAGAAGCGACATTTGTGTGGTGATATGATCACTTTATACCAATATTTTTAAGGCCATTTAATAAACTCTCTGGTGCATTGTTCACTAATAGGTCCTATCAGAGGACGGTGGACATCCTTTAAGATTGGAAGACAAGAAGTTTCACTCCAGGTTAGAAAGGTTTCTTTATAGTGAGAAGGTGAAACTGTGGAACTATCTTCCCAGCAGATGTGGTAATTGCAAGTTCATTGAATAGCTTGAAACTGGGATTACTGGTATTAAAAGATATACTTGCAGTTCTGGTTGATCCAGGGATACTCCCCAGCCCTCCCCCTCCCCTTTTCCTGTGTTCCTCGGGATCAACTGTTAGTGATTATTAAAGGGCATGTCCACCCCAAAACTACATTCTCCCCCCACTACTGCCCCACTGTGCAGATTTAAACTCCTTACCATACCATCTCTGTTCCAATAGTTCTCCTGCACTGTCAGCCCAAAGTCCTAGAAAGTGACACCAGGAGCCTGGCAGGGAGGGAAAACGTTTCCCGCTTCTTCAAGTGTCCTCTGAGAGGTTTTCTGGCATGCTCGGTGCAACCAATCATGGACGCGCTTGCCGGTCCGGCCCCCTGCTTGCAGTTTCACACAACAGAGGGCCGTGTCTGAATGCCGGGGGAACAAGGCTGTGTAAGTTAGAGTTTGGCTTAGTTTTTTTACAACTACTATGAGGTTGGGGTGGGAGAGGGCCCCCAACACTACAGCAAATTATGAAATGAATGACTATATCTGTTTTCTTGGGATATATGGAATTTTAACAACTTTATTTAATATGATCATATTGACTTTACCAACTATGATTTATCTGGGGAAAAAAGACATTTAAGCAAATTGTATTACCATTATAACTATTTTACTATCATATTGTATGAAGAACTTTCAACTATTCCTGTCATCTGGGAAATAAGGAATTTTAACAATCTGTATTATTTGTTATATAATCATATGTATAAATGACTTTACCCACTATGACTTCTGGGAAATACCATTTAAACATATTGTATTATTATTATTATATTATCATATGTGTATGAATGACTTTACTATACTTATCTGGGAAATAGTGCATTTAAACATAGTGATTATTATTATATTATCATTTTGTAAGAATGACTTTGCTAACTATGACTTATCTGAGAAATAGTACATTTGTATTTTAACATAACGATCATTTTGTATGAATGACTTTATTAACTATGACTGTTCTCTCTGAAAATAGAACACGTTAACATATGCATTATTATTATATTATCATATTGTAGGAATGACTTAACTATGACTGGCACCTGGGAATAGACATTTAACATATTGTATAATCATTATATTATCATATTGCATGAAGGACTTTAGTAACTATGGCTGTTATCTTGGAAATGGGGCATATACACATGCTGCTATAGTGAATTAAACCAGGAAGCGTCAGAGATTTTCATCTCTGCAGCGTGGATCGCCCGAAAGGTACATATACTTTACCTTCATCAGGCTCCAAAAAGAAGGGGAGGTAAGACATAGCCCTTCACTTCCCGGCTTCAATCAATACATTAAAGGAATAGTTAATTTTCGAGTGAACTATTCCTTTAAATCCATGTGCAATGTAATCACATCTGTCCTGGATTTCGCAGTAATTCCTGTACTGCTTCAGCAGGTTACAATCCTCGAATGGCTGCACAGATAGTGAGGTCCACAATGAACTAACCTAGAAGAATGTCCACAGGTACCTAGGCTATGTGCTAACCCTGGGAGAGGACTTGTATACAAACAGTGACCAGACTGATAACTGGGTCACTGTATGTGTTGTTTGTGGGTGTGTGACAAGTATATCTTACAGACCTATAACATCTATTGTGAGGCCCTCAAAGGTGGTTAGAGCCGCACATAAGGCCCTTAAGGTCAAATGGGTTGGGCACTCCTGATGTAGCCAGTTGCATAGACATTAATAAAACCTTTAAATAGTATTATATTTAAATAAATATAAAAACCACAAACACATAATTCTGATATCTACCTCCTTTTGCGAAGTATTTTTGCCTCATTATTACAGGTTATCATCTACAACAGGGTTGATGTTTTCAAGCTAGGCAGGCGACATTCCCACTCCGTAGCTGTGTTGGGAATGCTACATACATTTACGTTATCTGGGAAGGTACCACACCGGGTACCGAAACGTTATATGTGTGAATAAATTCACAGAACACTGTTGAGACTGGAGTGCGCTATGTTTTCTTTTTTTCTCTACGCTATATGATTGAGTGGCCAGTGGGCTATGGCCCTATAGTAGCACCCAGCACCATCAAGTTTTTGTTAAATGGGTGTGCGGATACCAAGTGTATAACTTTTGGGATGCTACATCCATACTTTATATACCACATGCTACATACCATATTACTATATTCACTCAGCTTACTGTGTGCACTCTATTTTAACCTGTACGCACAGCCTGCCAATTTGTGTAAGCGCACACAAGCTTGCAGCTTTGAGGGATCTCCTACCCTCCAACATTCCCCCTTTACATAATAGGGCATGAAGTGAACCTAATCTTGAACAGCTGTGTGCAACTCATTTTCTCACAGGTGCATGTTGAGGGTGAGAAATTCACGGTGGGGACAGATAGAAAGGCAGGAGACTGACCGCCCTACCAGGCAATGTTTACTGTCTCATTGTCAAGAGCTACACAGGGGAAATATTTCAAGGGGTGAAGTGACAAATTGCCAAAGCACAGAAAGGAGACAGAATTCAAAGGCTTTGGCTTCTTGCAGAACCAGTATTAAAAGGGGAATCTTGTTTCAACACTGAATTAGCATGTACCTGTCACGGGGACAGTAAAAATCGCTGTCACTTCATTAATTGGTAACGCAGTGAAACTTACCATCCTCCCACCTGCACAGCTCCCAGCGCCCACGGCTTCCACCGGCAACTGACCGGAAAAGCGTGAAGCGCAGCGCCGATTCAGGAGGCGTGGCATTTGTTCATATGACACTCGTAGATCTTTGGAAACCCAGTTATCATTGGATGAGCCCCTGATTTCGGAATAGGTCACTCAGTATGTTAGCCATCAGATTCGTCGACTCTTACATTTACTGGGTTTGTAGGCGCCTGTCCTATAGCAACTGTAGTTATTAGACCGGAGCTTGCTTGCTGTTTGGTGACTGAGGTTAGTGAATATATTGGAGAGTGTTGATCATCTCTCCATGGCAGTTTATTGGTCTGTCCAGTCCACTTCCCCTGAAATAAGCAATATGCCTTAATGTAAATGTAACATTAACTAAATCAGTACAGTAAAGGAACCTGTACATAGTACTCGCGGTACAGGCCACAAGTAGCGTTATACTAGGACGGTCTTGTGCTAGGACAGTGGCGTAACTAGGAATCACTGGGCCCCCCAGCAAAACTATGATGGGCCCCCTGCGGTTTCTTCCCCCTGCTCCCCTCTAGTTACGCCCCTGCATAGAAACAGCTGGTGGGAGACGTGTATCCTCAACGTCAGTAACTTTTAGTCAGCACCTTCCAAGAATCACTACTGTGCGGTTAAGATGGTCTCTTTATAAATGCAGGGACTCAGCAGTGGACAATAATCATTTGCTAAAAAGGTGGCAGAATGTTTTAAAAATTATGTAAATTAATTTATACAAATGATCTGGATCACCAGTACCGGAACGTTCTGCTCACTGTACTACTATGACACCTACAACGTGTAGACTATTTGTTTAGCTCACTCTGCTTCTCTTCTCTTGATAAGTTCCAGACATCCGGGGAGCAACCGCAGGGGGGAGCGCCTCCTCCCAGAAAAACACGGTGGATGAGGACTGGTAGGGGCCCTCTCATAGTTTTGCTTTGTAGCCCAGTGATTCCTAGTTACGCCACTGCAGAATATCCATTGTTTTACACCAAAAGATGTGTCAACAATGACTTTAACTATTTCCATACCTTCTGCATATTGTTGACATTTAGTAAATACATTACATTACTGGAAATATAATAACCGACAGAACACTAGAATATGCAACCTGCCCATGATGGACGGGTGGGTGCAGGTATCTCTTGACGAGGACGGTCCACTAGCCCTTACATAAGTGCCACGGGTGCCCGGTACACTCGTGCACATGCTGCTTCCCACGCATCGAATATAATGTTATATATTTAATGTGCCTACTGGTCCAAACTACAAAAAAACCCAGAGAGATAGCTTCCGTCACAGATTATTAGTTTTAGTAGTTAGTTTTTTTTTTAAATGTTAGAAATACAGTTTTATCTACTCTCTTGTCTCTACTTATTAAAAAAGCAAAAACAGATGTTTACCCTTCCCCCACTGGATTTTTACTACCTAAAAAAAAAAACCATATTCCAGCTACGAAGGGTTTCAAATGTTTTCAAACGGAGCAAACAAAAAGACATACATATATAAGTGCATGCAACTTGTTTTCCTTTCTCCATTGGCTTTAGGGGGGGAGAGAAAAAAGCTGTACATCCCCCCCCTTTTTGTTTATTGCATATACATGATGTAACATCCAAATAAAAGAGAAATGTTCAACAACAAAAAAAGAATATGCAACCTGAAGAAATTGTTTTGTTTGTAATATTTTTTAAGATGGCAACAAATATCTTTTTAATGCTATAACGTGAAACTGTGGAACCGTCTTCCACCGATGTGGTAATGGAAAGTTTATTGAATAGCATTAAAAGTGTCCAAGATTCTAAAATTACTGTAAAAAATTATTGAATTACTGGATTAATTCATATAATGTAGTTTGGTTGATCCAGTGATACTTTTCGATTGCTGTTTGGAGTCAGGAAAGAATTTCCCCCTCCCTTTTAGCTGGGTTTTTATGCCTTCCTCTGGATCAACTGTTAGTTTAGAGCTAAAAAGTAGGATGAAAAGGTGGACTTGATGCACGTATGTATTTAGTCAACCTCAATTACTATGTTACAGTGGACATTTAGCCTTTGCAGGTAAAAATATGTTTTAATGTGTGATCACACAGCACACTGCTATAGCAGATTCCTCAGGAAGAATGCTAACTAACAAGAAAAAAGTTTTTTTATTACGGTATATTGACCTCTTATTAACGTCATGTCATAGCAATACAATTTTAAGGCTGATAATTTGGTTATTTATAGCTATAGCTCAATAAAATCATCTTCCACATAGTCAATCAGTGTTATGTATAATATCTCATATTTACCCCAATAAAGATTAATTGCACACTGCTGCTAATGTATTGTCTGGTCAACCTAACTGTGTGTTTGGCAACCAATGCCATCTATCTCCCAGAAAATGTCCTTGCATTCTCTAGTTGCTTTGCCACTTGAATATTATGGCATCATGATGTCACGTGACTGCTATCACCATTTTTGGAGGGCAAATGTAACTCCAAAACTTGATAATTATTTTAATCCTTTATCCAAACACCAACATGCAAGAGCTGTTGTTTTTTTTAATGCTCAGACAGATTGTCTGCTTCATACGTAAATCCTAATTCTGTGGCCTGGTCTCTCCAATAATTAAGGAAATCTATTAGATAGACTAGCTATAATAGGATAGACTGGCTGATATGTTATTCAGTTCTCCATCTCCTATGTCACCGTTACGAAATACAAAGACAGGGGAACCACACTCATACTTACAGAACAGTAGTCTGGCTTGTAAAGTTGATCTCCATCTCTTATCTTCTATACTTATAGCAAAGATTATAGATAGAACGACAACTTACATGAATCATTTAAATTTAAAAATATACCTAAAGGTTTCTAACTTATTACTGTCATTTAAGCAACTACCAAAAGTAATGCATGAAATATCACACAAATGCAATTGTGCTGGTCTGGTTTGTTTTAGGATTACTGTGGCTACCAACTCCAATGTTGGTCTCCATGCACTGTTTACTTTGTTTTGCATTTCTGGTGCTTGGAATGTATACAGGAAAGTGCTTTTTAGACATTCATTGTCACCTGCAACTAAGAATTAACTTCTATACTTTTATTTTAAAAACTGAGCAGAGTGGCTGGGAAGTTGTTTTCACATACTCCAACTACCTGGGGATAACAGACCTGGTGTTAGAGAATTTGTAAATGCTACAATTTATAGAAGAGTTGCTGATTGCAAGCATTTTTCTTTGCTGATTTTCAGTTGGTCTGGTTAACTGTTTGCCAATGTGCAAGCGTTTTTGACATGTGTACCTGTCCAACTTGGTTATTGTAGCACTGTAAAATGCATTTGTAGGAGTTTTTTTGTTTTATGTTTCCAGTCACTTTAATTGTCACCAATTCTGTATTTTATTAAGAATAACTTTCATTCTTCCAATGAAAGTCTATGTTCAGTGTATCTGATTTCATAGGGCAATAGGTGACAGTCTAAGGGGAAGTTCATTGCAAATACATATGCTTTTCAGAAAAAAGACCAGTATTTTTCATCCCAATGACTTAATCTGCCATTCATCGCATTTGTCTGTGTATAAATAAATGAAACTGAAATTCTGACTTCCTGTTGCAGGACCCCTAGTACAGACCGTTTATGGGCTTGCCCTTGACCCACACCTGGGTTGATCAGTTGCTCAGTAGAGATCTGAGCATCTTTGACCCATCCAACAGCCATCAGTAGAAATTACTGTTAGAAACACTCCAAGGATGTGGTGCATCCTGGGAAAAAAGGACCGTTAAAAACCTGAAATGTCACTCACTAATGTCAACACAGGGACCAGCAAAGGGTATGAAATCAACTGATTTTTCAAAATGGGAGAGAATATGTAGAATAACTAAAAGGCATTACACAAACTAACAATTTTACAAATAGTGATAATTTCCACTGAACTGTCCCTTTAATGCTTTTCAGAAAATTATAATTTCTAAACAATACACCCATCTATCTCAAGCATTCCACACATAGTCAGATAAAATCTGTAGCTCTTACTAGCTGTAAAATTTAGCAAGGAAATGCATCTTGCAATTCAGATCGGGGCTTTTGTTAAGCTATGGTTATTAGCTAATTTCCTTGCTATTTTATATAGAGATCTGTGGGTCCAAAATTAGATTGTTGTCTATCACCTCTCTGAATACACTTGTAGCCAGAATGGGTAAATAAGAGGACAAACCAGAGTATTGTGAAAAGGCTCCAGAAATGGAAGTACCAAGTAAGGGTGAACCACACTACAGCATTCAAAAGGGCAATGCGTGCATTTTAATGCTTGCGTTGTGATCCGTGATATGTTGCGCATGCGATCCACAAATAGTGACGCATATGCTCCAAAAACCGGATAGCAGTGCATCGGACCCCAGTCACCTAGTGTGGCCTGACTAATTGGCTATTACTATGGTTTTTAAACGCATGATCGGATTGTGTGTTAAATCAGATAAGTGTGGCCTAGCGCCAAGGATTTTATTACATAGAATGTAAAAGACTGGCCACATTCTATACTGAAAATTTCACAAAGGGCTACATTACACACAGTGTTTCTCCCTAGGGTCTTTTAGCCGGGTGGCCCACCCGGCTACTTTTTCATGCCACCCGGCTGGAAAAATTCTTGAGAAACACTTGTGATTTAAAAGAATTTAGAAGTAGGTTTAATAGGTGTGCGCCAATAGGTCAGTAAAAACTCCCGCCAAAACTGCTCACGTCCAGACCCCTTTTTACACCTGCAAGATTATTTAGTACGTTAACTAGCTTTTCCAAGATTTCCAAGGCCACAAAAGGGTGTCACATGTGCTTGTTGCTGCTATGTTACATGGGTTACCTGCAGATGTTGACGAACTACAACTCCCTGCATTCTACAAACCACGGCATGCTGGGAGTTATAGTTTTCTAGTGGACGAAAGTTAGACATCCCTACCTATATAATGAGCATGATGCAGTTCACATTTTCCCTTACCACCAAATTTCCCCGTCCTAGCCCACCTTTTTCATGCCACCCGGCTACTTTTTCATGCCACCCGCAGGAAAAAAATTCTGGGGAGAACACTGATTACACAAATCATCATATACGCTTCTATAACTCTTTGTATGGACCAATGTTTGTATCCTCAAACTCTATATTATAAAAGATATAGTACAGTATTTCTTATTATATTTAATTATTAAATTCATATTTAAATGTCAAATTACAAAGTGCATGTATATACCTTGTATCAAAATGACCCCAATCATCTATTTTTGGCCAAATAGATTCTTTTCACAACAAAACTTTTGTGTCTGTCTCACAGGGGATGAGGGTCAATGACCATACCTCGTAATTCGGAAAACTGATGTTTCATTTGACAATAACGACAAAAAAAGCAGATTTCCGAATTACATGGGAAGGTCAATGACCATATCCCCCCATGTGTAATGTAACCTTTTTTAAATTCTTCAGTATAAGAATGTGGCCAGTCTTTTTATTACTATTGTATTCTATTATTGCAATTTATTACTGCATTTTTTTGCACTTTTGACTTGTAATCTGTTTAATGCATTAAAGGAAAACTACACTCACCTAAACCACGTCCACCGATGTATAGTACCCAGGGTGAGGACCTAAACTGCCAGGTCTTCACTGCTGGGATCACCTTCTAACCTCTGTAATACTCGAAGTTCGCTTTGTGGCTCCGTCCTCTCAGTTGGCGACATCTGCCAATGAGAAGACATCGTTATGGAGCGTGTCATCTCATTGGCCAGGATTGCGAATGCAGATTAATAAGCAAACTTCAAGTAAGTATACAGAAAACGAAGGTGAACCCAGCTGTGAGGACCTGTGGTTTAGGTCCTCACACTGGGTACTACAGACTGCTGGGCTGTGGAACTGGAAGAGGTGAGAGTATAGTTCACCTTTAAGTTCACAAAACTTTTCACATTTCCTTATCCTATTTAAAGCCATTTTTACTATGTATCATGTATAATTTTTTGTCTGAGGAAGGTACCTACTCAGACAAAAGGCACCTTTATCACAATAAAATCCACCTTTTAAAAGACTGTGTGCCCTGCTTCTTCTCTACTCTGATTACAAACTGTTTGCATCAGTTCTGGTAGCACCCAAAAATGAACAGTGCTTAAGCTATAAAGATACTATGTGAGGTGTGCAGGATCCATCATTTTTTCAATTATAAATAATAGAGGATAAGACAAGTTATAAGTACTAGCAATATTCAGATAGCTAAAAAATTATTACATAAAAGTTTACAAATGGATAGGTAAACATACAGATACAAGTAGGTTGATAGGGAGTACTCATGGCAGCAACAAATCATTTATTTTGCTTCTTCTCTGAGATTCAAATCTTTTTAATTTGATGTGGTCCTAAAGTCTTGTACACATGAAAGATGCTGTTGATGATGTGGCCACAAATGTTCAAATACCAACCAATTTAGCCAGCAATCAGCCATAAATCCACTAGATGGCATTAGAAGGCTGAAAAAAATACAGTACACTGTAGCACAGAACACAATGTAGCACAAACACATTGTATACTACATGTATCATTTACACAATGTCAAAACAATTTGAATCCTTGTTCATTCCACAGGTTCTAGCCTGCAATTTTGTTAATCCACCATAATTCTCTTTGAGCAATTACACTGGCCCCACTTGTGTGATTCGGAGCGTACCGTATGAGTTCCAGTAACATGGGTATGTATTAGAGCGCAGCGCACACTTATATATAATGCACAGCAGCACATTGCCAAAACCCTAAACCTTAGAAACTTCATCAAACGTTCCTATCGTTAAAAATGGTGCTAATTTTTCACTAACTGATAAGATGTTAGCTTTCAAATGTTAAATAAGTATCTGATTGGTTGGGCAAATTAGCACCATTTTAAAAGATTATTATTAATTATTGATTTATATAGCGCCAACATCTTCCGTGGTGCTTTACAATCATAGTCATACATTACACACAGGTAATACATGTTTACAAAGTAATACACATTACATACACAGGTAATACATATATAAGTAAACAGAGTGAGGAGTTTCTTACACGCAATACCGTGATCAATAGGAAAGAGGACCCTGCCAAAAGAGCTTACAGACTATAGGATATGGGGGTGAGACATAAGGTGATGGGAATTGGTATACAAAATTTACAGTCCTCTGCACTCGTACTTAGTGTGGGTTCTAACTCCTCACTATATCCAACCCTTGGTGGATAGGTAAATCAGAAGAAGGCAACATCAAGGGTCGCACTCCAAAGAACAATTGATTAATTAGTGACTACACATCAGATCACAATGTTTCAGGGGTCTAAATGTGCCCCTTCCTTAGGTGATGTTTTAACAACAGTTGCTACACACATAAATGTCTAACCAATACGTAGGATGGCCCCCATGGGTAGTGACATCAGTGCATACAATAAGTGCAAATCAGTGCATATTTCAGTGCAAATTCGGTTATACATAAATATCTAAATCATCAAGTGTATAAAAGATACTAAATTAAATATATATAATAAAGTGATTCATCATAAAAGGTCTCATCTAGTGTGTGTATTATTATTATATAATGTGGATTTATATAGCGCCGCCAAAATCTTCCGTGGCGCTTTACAGTTGCATTAAAATACATAAGGAAAACATACACATTACATACAAGGGTAGTGCAAGTAATACAAGTGCAAAAATTTAAGTGCTGGTCCAGCAGAATTCAGTGTGGTAGGTTACAGCATTACTGTGGTACAATAGAGGAGGGGCCCTGCCCAAGAGCTTCAGTCTGAGGAGATGGGGATGAGACATAAGGTGAAGCAGATCAGTAGCTGTAGCTAAGTTGTCAGTGGAGTATAACTAGCGGGTCTGCGATGGGTCAGTAAGAGGGGTAGATGTCCAGCCCATTGTAACCTTGCCTGAAGAGATGAGTTTTGAGGTTGCGTTTGAAGATATGAAGTGATAACGAGTGTTGTATAAAGCGAGGAAAGAGTTCCAGAGCAGAGGGGCAGCACAAGAAAAGTCCTGTATACGGGTGTGGGAAGAGGTGATTAGAGTGGATGAGAGAGAAGTCATTAGCAAGCAGAGTTACGCCTTGGGTAGTATCTGTTTATCAGATCAGAGATGTAAGGGGGGGCTGTATTGGAGAGAACCTTGTAGGATAAGGTTAGTAGCTTAAATTGGATCCTTTGGGTAATGGAGCCAGTGGAGAGCTTGGGGAGATTGGGGTGGCATGCATTATGTGGATAGTAATGTTGGGTAGGGGAGTTGATCGAGGGGGCTGGGAAAACTCTTCTATCCATGTTGAGTTTGAGGAAGCGGAGGACATAAAGGCAGAGATGGCATTTAGGCAGTCAGGGACCCGGATGCCAGAGTAACGAGGTCGGGGCGGAAATGTAAATTTGGGTCATCAGCATATAGGTGGTATTGGAATCCAAAATAACTAATGAGCTGGCCTAGCCCAAGGGTGTAAACGGAGAAGAAAAGAAGACCAAGTACTGAGCCTTGTGGTACCACCACAGGGAGGGGAAGAGTGCAGGAGTTGGAGCCAGAGTGGGAAACACTGAACATCCTATCTGAGAGGTAGGAGGAGAGCCAAGAGAGTGAAGAACCCTGGATACCGAGGGAGGGCAGTAAAGGGTGATCCACTGTATCAAAGGCTGAAGACAGGTCAAGCAGAATATAGGAATAGTGTCCTTTAGATTTAGCATTAAGCATATCATTAGCAACTTATAAGTGAATAAAGAGAATCATAATACAATCATATTATATTGTGTGTGTTATTTTCTTTAAACCCTAAAGCAGCCTTCATATTATAAACAAGCAAAAGAATAAATGTCTGGCCTGAGAAGTAAATTCTCAATAAGGTCCACAAGATGGCGCCACAGGGTTCAGGAAGGCTGAAGAAAAAGAGAATAAAATGAAACAGAAAAGCAAAGAAAGGAGAGCATGTTACATCAAAATACAGTGTAAAATTATCTCATAGATAGATCATAAAATGAACAAAGTAGCAAAAATCATAAACATCATAATCACATTAAAGGAAGCATGACCAGTTAAGGATAACTATTGCTTCAATGCTTTTTTTTTTATAATTGCTTTATAAAGAGTAAAGGTACGCAGCCTCCCCATATATTTTTTTCTCGATTTCGAACCTCTCTCTGCCTTCAATATCCTTCAATTGGCCATGCTGTGAAGGGGGCGTAACAATTCTGTCTGCCTCTAACTGCATTCAAAACTAGCAGCGAGAAACATTCTCCAGTCATCCTTGATCAGCTTGATTATGTAGGCTGTATCCTAGCAACAGGACATTTCAAGTTTTGTTTAACTGGCAGAGGAGGAGGAGAGGAGGTTGTAACAGACATTCCCACTAGCTAAAGTGTTATGTAAATCATGGTCCTGGCTGTCTAGGAGGTGGGCTTACTCATAAATAAGTTTGCATATGCAGGCGCGAAATTTGCACACATACTGGTACCCTGAGCATGTAGAACCAATCCTTATTAACTGAAGATAGTTTTTCTTTAAACATAAGTTTAGGAGGTCTAAAATGAAGTACACAAGTCTTGATTATAACCAAAGTCCAAGAGTAATTCCCCCTCCTCATGTGTAATAGATGTATATAGTGATTCAATATCCATCGTGCATAGTATTTTGTCCACAGAAAAGTCAGTGATATTACTAAAACAAATGTTTTAGGAAGGCAGTAGTATCCTTAAAACAAAATTTGTTAGTGGTTACAATGGGCTGCAGATAAGATTTTTATGGATCTTTGGTAAAGATATAAGACAGGTGATCGTGGATTATCACAAGTTAAAAAGCTTTTTTCATTTTTAGCAATGGTCCCATTCTCAAATGCCTCCGTAATAAGGAGGGTGGGATCTCCTTGTAGTTTCATATAGTTGTGTACTGACATTCAGCTGCCTTTCAGCTTCTTCATATAATACTGCTCGTCCATAATAACGATCCCCCCACACTTATCCGCTTTTTCACAATCACATTTTTCATCATTTTCAATTCCTGAAAGGTTTTGTATTCCTTTTTAGATAGATTAGATTTGGAGACTGGTGATTGCCATGGAAGCGTGGATATCTGGGACACAACCATGTTGTTAAATGGTTAAATGAAGATTTTAACTGGTCATGCTTCCTTTAATGTGATATGATGTTTATGATTTTTGCTACTTTGTTATCATTTTATGATCTATCTATGAGATAATCAGTATTACGATGTAACATCTCACTCTTCATTCTTTGCCTTTTCCAACAGTTTAATTTTATTCTTTTTCTTCAGCCTTCCTGAACCTTGTGGCGCCATCTTGTGGACCTTATTGAGAATACTACTTCTCAGCCAGCCATTTATTCTTTTTCTTGTTTATAATATGAAGGCTGCTTTAGGGTTTAACCCTTTCCCTGCCACAGATCGTATATTCACGATCTGTGCAGAGAATGCTTAACTGCCACAGATCGTGAAATACGATCTGTGGCTTCCCCCCTCCAAAATTTTTTTCCCCCCTGCTAGGGCCATCGGGGGGCAGCATTCAACTGCCCCCCTAGTCCCCTCGATCCCCCCTCGGTTTCGTCCAAATCCGAGGGGGGGATCAGGAGATATCCTACATTGAAGTGTCCCTACCTTGAAGCTGCCGGTCTGAGGAGGGAAGCTGAATGGGAGACCCCGGTGCATCACAGAACTTCCTCCTTCACCGGGGTCTTCCCATATGGAGGTACACTGCTGCCCCCGGTGGTCCAGTGGAGGTACTGCAGCATGATCTATGGAGATCATGCTGCAGTCCCTAAGTATAGAAAAAGCTGTCAAGCTAACAGCTTTTCTATACATTTTGTGAATGGAACTCAAAGTTCCATTCACAAATAGGATTTTTTCTAAGTCTTGCTACTTAGCGAAGACTTAGAAAAAAAATGGGGACAGAGATCAAAATTTGGTGATCACTTCTGATCACCAAATTATTGATCTTTGCCAATGGAAATGAATCACTTCCTGGAAAATGATTTCCGGGAGTGATTTTTCTGATCGGATTTCGAATTGGAAAACGGGCATTTATGCCCGTATTCCAAGTTCGGTATCATTCCCTAAGATGATCTGATGATCATCTTTGGGAATGATCGGGGAAAAAATGGGAAATACACACAAAAAAATTCTTAAAGTGATACACCCACCCTTTTTTTTTTTACCCTAAAACTATATAAATTAGAAAAAAAGTTGTCTTCTCCAAGCTCCCCAATGTCCCCAGTGATATCGGTAAAAGTAAACGCGATACTTATTTGTACGATTTCAAGGGAAACTAAGCCTATTTTTTAGAAGAAATTTTGCAGAGGTACCAAATAAAACCGTATTGAATTTTTAGGATCAGTAAAGTGTGCAAAAAACGTGTGTGACTCTCCATACTAACCGATTTCACTAAAATACCACTAAAGGGGGAGAGTGTGTGTGTGGGGGGTGGGTTGTGGCGTTTTTAAAATTTTTTCTTGTAACTGCACTTCTAAATGCGTCCCATTGAGCTAGTTGGTGGCCTCGTCTCTGTTTGCACCCACGCAAATGGCACACCGTTTGATTCAGGACATGTGGGAGATTGCTATTTAGTGGGTTTTTTTTTTGCTCAAGTGGGTTTAGGTAGGATTTCAACCCTTGAATCATCTTATTTTATTTTTCACAAAATCTCGTAAAAACACAGAGTTCTTTGGATCGCTGGGTCTGGAATTCTTCATGCATGTATGAAAGCATGGCACCGTAACGTAGCTGAAGTGTGTAGATTCCAAAAATATATAGTTTGTGGGGGAATTTCCATGTTTCGGGACGTTTCCTTAGAAAAAGGGTAAGCGTTCAAATTACAGAGCACTTTGATTTTTTCTGTAATTGCATTTGTACATGCGTCCCATTTGAGCTAGTTGGTGGCCACGTCTCTGTGTGCATCCACGCATATGGCATACCGTTTGATTCAGAACATGTGGGAGATTGATATTTAGTTGGGGTTTTTTTGTGGGGGCATTTCCAAGTTTTGGGGCTGTTTGAAATACAGAGCACTTTGATATTTTTCTTGTAATTACACTGGTGCATGCGTCCCATTTGAGCTAGTTGTGGTCACCCCCTGTGTGCATCCGCATATGGCATACCGTTTGATTCAGGGCATTTGGAAGATTGATAATTACAAGTTTTTTTTTCATGACATGGAAATTTGCCATGATTTTTAACTTGAATTGTATTTTTTAAATTTTTCCTGAAAATCTGGTAAAAACGAATTGTACACAAAACTGCACCCACACCATTGTGGTATGCATAAAAGAATCACACCATTGTGTAGCTGAAGGTGTGTAGAGTCCAAGAATATATAGTTTTGGGGGGGTATTTCTAATTGAAAGGGGTGTTTAGTCGACAAATCTGAAAAGTTGCTGTAATTGGGCCACTGTTCATTGGCTCACTTTGTGCTAGTTGATTCCACGTCTGCGTGTGGAACCATACATAGGGCATACCGTTTGATTCAGGACATTTGGGAGATTGATATTGGTAATTTTTTTACATTACTTGGATTTTGCATGATTTCTACCTTTGAGAGTGTTTTTTTTCAAATTTTTAGAAAACTGCTAAAACTGTGAACTTCTACGAAGAACTGCGCCCACACCATTGATGGTACGAATGAACAAACTACGAATTTCGTAGATAAGGTGTGTGGTTCGAGAAATTATGGTTTGTGGGGTTTGTTTGTGGGGAAAAATTGCAGACTGTTCAAATTCGATTTGACTGAATATTTTTGCTGTTTCTGAGCCATTGTGCATGTTTCACTTTGTCTTTTGGCTTCCACGTCCACGTGTGTAACCACACATATGGATACCGTTTGATTCAGGACATTTGGGAGTTGATATTTAGTAGCTTTTTTTTACATTCCATGGGGTTTTGGCATGATTTCTACCTTTTGAAGTTGTTTTTGTTCATTTTTTCAGACAAATGCGAATTTCTACGAAAACTGCGCCCACACCATTCTGTATAGAATGAACAACACACGTTACGTAGCTGAAGGTATGTAGATTCTGAGAATATATAGTTTTGTGGGGGTATTTCCAAGTTAGAGGGGTGTTCAGTTTGAAAAATCTGGGAAAATGCTGTTATGGCTCACTGCGCATTGTTTTACATTTTGACTAGTCGCTTCCACGTCCGTGTTGTGTAACCACACATATTGCATACCATTTGATTCGACATTTAGGAGTTGATATTTGGTAAGTTTTTTTACATTACATGGGGTTTTGGTGTGATTTTTGTAACTTTGAAATGTATTTTTCTCTATTTTTCCAGAAAATTGTGTAGAAATGCGAAATTCTATGAAGAACTGCGCCCACACCATTGATGGTATGAATGAACGAACTACAGTGCTACTAGCTGAAGGTGTTTAGATTTCAGGAATTATAGTTTGGTGGGGGGTATTTCTGAGTTATCAGGGTGTTTTGTGGAAAAAACTGCAGACTGTCCAAATTCGGAGTTGGCTAAATATTTTCGCTGTTTCTCAACCATCATACATTGTCTCACATCGTGGCTTTTCGCTTCCACGTCCGCATGTGTAACCACACATATGGCATACCGTTTGATTCAGGACATTTGGGAGATTGATATTTAGTAACTTTTTTTTACATTCCGTCAGGTTTTGGCATGATTTCTACCTTTTGAAGTTGTTTTTTGTTCATTTTTTTCAGAAAAGTGCGAACTTCTACGAAGAACTGCCGCCACACCATTGATGGTATGAATGAACGAACTACAGTGCTACATAGCTGAAGGTGTTTAGATTTCAGGAATTATAGTTTGGGGGTTATTTCTGAGTTACGGGGGTTTTTTGTGGAAAAACTGCAGACTGTCCAAATTCGGAGTTGGCTAAATATTTCGCTGTTTCTGAGCCATCGTGCATTGTCTCCTTTGTGGCTTTTCGCTTCCACGTCCACATGTGTAACCACACATATGGCATACCGTTTGATTCAGGACATTTGGGAGATTGATATTTAGTAACTTTTTTTAGATTCCATGAGGTTTTGGCATGATTTTTACCTTTTGAAGTTGTTTTATGTTCGTTTTTTCAGACAAATGCGAACTTCTACAAAGAACTGCGCCCACACCATTGATGGTATGAATGAACAAACTACAGCGTTACATAGCTGAAGGTGTGTAGATTTCAGGATATATAGTTTGTGGGGGTTTTTCTAAGTTACGGGGGTGTTTTGTGGAAAAACGCAGACTGTCCAAATTCGGAGTTGGCTAAATATTTTCGCCGTTTCTGAGCCATCGTGCATTGTCTCACTTTGTGGCTTTTCGCTTCCACGTCTGCGTGTGTTACCACACATATGGCAACCGTTTATTCAGGACATTGGGAGATTGATATTTTAGTAACTTTTTTTTACATTCCATGGGTTTTTGGCATGATTTCGACCTTTTTGAACGCTGTTTGATGTTCATTTTTTTTGAAAATCTGGTAAAAGTGCAAATTTCTACGAAGAACTCGCCCACACCATTGATGATGAATGAACGAACTACGGCGTTACATGCTGAAGGTGTATAGATTTCAGGAGTATATGTTTTGGGGGGTATTTTTGAGTTGGGGGGGTGTTTCGTGGAAAAACTGCAGACTGTTCAAATACAAAACTGGCTAATTTTTTTTTCTGCTACTGACATTTGGCACTGGTCACGCTCTGGGTTAGTTGTAGCCATGTCTCTGGGTACACCCATGAATGTGGCATACCGTTTTATTGCGGGGGGTTAGGCTTTCATATTTGAGATGCGTTTGAACTTTCCTCCACAGTTTTTAGCTGAAATTCGCATTTGATTTTGTCTCTGATTTTACAGTTGAGGAAAAAAAGGAAATTGTGAGAAAGTAACTTACAATTTGACGAAGAGCTGCGTTCCGGGGTACCTGCTTTTGATCGAAACTAACCTCACTCGTAAAATCCTGCGAGTGGGTAGTTTCTAAAAATATCTCACTTGTGGGGATAGTTTAGATAATTTGGTAGATATTCTATGTTAACTGTTAGTAGTGGTTACACATTTTAATTTGGTGTAATATTCTAGGAGGTGTGCAGTTTTTAGTTTGGGGGTTCTCCTGTACAGGAAAAGTCGGGTACCTACATATATCTGGTATCGTTGTACTGGGAGTATCTGAGCTTTTAGAAACAGTAAGATTTTTGTGCGTAACCTTAAGATAACTATAAGTAAAAATGGGAAAAATCCATGAAAATTTGCAAATTTTTCATTTTTTTACATATTTTAACCCATAATTCCAGTAAAATTTCCAGAAAGTTACAAAATTCTGTTACCATGTTAAGTACACTTTGTGCTGAAAAAAACAATGTATAATTTCCTGATTTACTGCAAGGTTTCCTACTGTAAAATTAGTCTAAAGCGATTAAGGCAAAATCCTGAAAATTCTTCTGGCAGTTAACGCAAAAAAAAATGAAAATCTCCTCAGTGAAAGGGTTAAATGAAAATAACACACACAATATATTTGATTGTATGATGATTCTTCTTATTCACTTTAATCTTAGTACCATATATCTTTAGTTTTATTGATTATTTTAAGTACACACTAAATGAGAGTTTTTATGATGAATCACTTATTATATTTTAATTTAGTATCTTTTGTACACTTGATGATTTTAAATATATATGTATAACTGAATTAGCACTGAAATATGCACTTGATTTGCATTTATTGTATTCAGTTTATGTTTTAACCATCTGTGGTTGGGCCCGTCCTAAGTATTGGTTATAGACTATTTATGTGTGTAGCATTGTTGTTAAAACATCACCTGAGGAAGGGGGCACGTTTATTCCCCCCCGAAACATTGTAATCTGATGTGTAGTCACTAATCAATAAATTGTTCTTTGGAGTGCAACCCTCGATGTTGTCTTCTTCTAAATCTTCCAGTGTATCTTTTGCTAGGAACAGAATGGAAGCAAAATGATAATAATAAAAACAGTAGTAAATTTAGCTGTTTTGTTTGAGGTAGGGTGGTCTGCATTTCACGCTGGCTGGGAACTAACTGCCGGATAATAGGCAGCTTTCAACACTCTATTACATAAATCTAATATACATGCTCATTACTGGCTGTCCAGCAAGATAGAAATCTACTATACTGCTCACTACTTGCTGACCATCAAGATAGAAATCTAAACATGCTCATTACTGGCTGGCCACAAGATAGAATATATACATGCTCACTACTTGCTGACCAGCAAGATGATATCTACATACCTGCTCACTACTGGCTGACCAGCAAGATAGAAATCTATACATGCTCACTACTGCTGTTACCAGCAAGATAGAAATCTATACATGCTCACTACTGGCTGACCAGCAAGTAGAATCTATACATGCCACTACTGGCTTACCAGCAAGATAGAAATCTATACATGCTCACTACTGGCTTACCAGCAAGATAGAAATCTATACATGCTCACTACTGGCTGACCAGCAAGATAGAAATCTATCCATGCTCACTACTGGCTGACAGCAAGATATAAATCTATACATGCTCACTACTGGCTGACCAGCAAGATAGAAATCTATACATGATCACTACTGGCTGACCAGCAAAATACAATCTATACATGCTCACTACTGGCTGACTAGAAAAATAGAAATCTATACATGCTCACAACTGGCTGACCAGAAAGATAAAAATCTATACATGCTCAGTACTGGCTGACCAGCAGTATAGAAATCTATACATGCTCACTACTGGCTGATCAACAAGATAGAAATCTATACATGCTCACTACTGGCTGACCAGCAAGATAGAAATGTATACATGCTCACTACTGGCTGACCAGCAAGATAGAAATCTATAAATGCTCACTACTGGCTGACCAGCAAGATAGAATCTATACATGCTCACTACTGGCTGACCAGCAAGATAGAAATCTTACATGCTCACTACTAGCTGACCAGTAAAAATAGAAATCTATTCATGCTCACAACTGACTGACCAGGAAGATAGAAATCTATACATGCCTACTACGGGCTGACCAGCAAAATAGAAATCTACTATACAGCTCACTACTGGCTGACCAGCTAGATAGAAATCTACTAACTGCTCACTACTGGCTGACCATCAAGATAGAATCTATACATGCTCACTACTGGCTGACCAGCAAGATAGAGAACTATACATGCTCACTATCTGGCTGACCAGCAAAATAGAAATCTACTATACATGCCACTACTTGCTGACCATCAATATATAAATCTATACATGCTGATTACTGGCTGACAGCAAGATATAAATCTATACATGCTCACTACTGGCTGACCAACAGATAGAAATCTATACATGATCACTACTGGCTGACCAGCAATACAATCTATACATGCTCACTACTGGCTGACTAGAAAAATAGAAATCTATACATGCTCACAACTGGCTGACCAGAAAGATAAAAAATCTATACATGCTCAGTACTGGCTGACCAGCGGTATAGAAATCTATAACATATTCACTACTGGCTGACCAACAAGATAGAAATCTTACATGCTCACTACTGCTGACCAGCAAGATGAAATCTATACATGCTCACTACTGGCTGACTAGCAAGATATAAATCTATACATGCTCACTACTGGCTGACCAGAAAGATAGAAATCTATATATGCTCACTATTGGCTGACCAGCAGGATAGAAATATGTACACGCTCACTACTTCTACCAGAAAGATAGAAATCTATACATGCTCACTACTGGCTGACCAGAAAGATAGAAATCTATACATGCTCACTACTGGCGACCAGAAAGATAGAAATCTATATATGCTCACTATTGGCTGACCAGCAGGATAGAAATATGTACACGCTCACTACTTCTAACCAGAAAGATAGAAATCTATCATGCTCACTACTGGCTGACCAGCAAATAGAAAATCTACTATACATGCTCACTACTTGCTGACCATCAAGATATAAATCTATACATGCTGATTACTGCTGACAGCAGATATAAATCTATACATGCTCACTACTGGCGA
>JAACNH010004365.1:0-24407 GCA_019447015.1 Hymenochirus boettgeri | reverse complement strand
ATCTATTCTATAAAAGTAAGCTTATTTCTCACTGCATGGAAAATTGATTCAGCATTAAAGGGCAACTGTGGTCTCCAAACAAGTTAGGATTAAATGAAAGCCTGCAGTATTTTCTTTATAATGAGCCGACAATCACATCTCTAGCTTCACCCTGTGAGAAATTATATAGAGGTGAATGTTCAAAATTCCTGCTTCCAGTAGGCTGAGTGACATCACCTTACCTCTGCTAGCCCCTCTGCCCCAGGGGAGAAGCATGCTCAGTAAAGACTTAATGCTGGGGAAAACATGAACTACCTGGGGGGGGGGGAAATAACAGTTGAGAAGGGGAGCCTATTAATGCAGACAGGGTGGTCACATGACTTCAAGCTGGTCACATGGCTGAAAACAGGCAGAGTTTATGCAGGAAGTAATATTGCTGAATCTTTCTAGCAATAACTTCTCACAAATTTTATCTAGAGATGTGATTTAGGCTTTATTTTGAAGGTGTGATGGAAGGCTTTTCATATAATCCTTACTAGTTTGGAAGAATTGGAGACCACAGTTACCCTTTAAGATCAGGAAAAGGAATACTTTATATACTTGGAACTCAGTATAAACTGATTGAATCAAGTATAAGCCGATGGTAGAAATTATGACCACTACTGCCTTCTGATTCTGTTTTGTTTTGAGGCGTTAGTTGCCCTTTCAGTGGACAGCAGAATTCCCATAAAGTAGTCCTATACAGTAATAGCCAAATCCAGTGTGGCTATTACTGTATGGGACTACTGTATGGGAATTCTTCTGTCCATTTAATGGGCAACTAAAGCCTCAAAATAATACAGAACCAGAAGGCAATCTTTTCAACAATAGATACCATCCTCCTGATTCTGTATTGTTTTGAGGCATAAATTGCCCTTTAAATGGACAGTAATCTCATACAGTAACCCTCAATTCCTTGGCACCTCAGATGTTTGGAAACTACAACTCCCACCATGCTTTAGTTGCTGAGAGTTGTAGTTCCCATACATCTGCAGTGGCAAGCACCCTCAGCCTTGGAGGAGAGGTAAGTTTTACCTTGCTTGGGCACTCTTCAATCCAGCAATCCGGTTGCCGCTCGCTACAATGTCGTCAGCCGGCAGATCAGTGGATGCGCCAACTGGAATGCTAGGTTGAAGTTAGTGATTGACCCGAGTATAAGCAGAGGTTCACTTTTTAGGATATTTTTAAAGCCTGAAAACCTCGGCTTATACTCGAGTATATATACGTTAAGCATTATCTGTTTCTCTGTGCTCTTTCTGTGCAGATAACACTCAATCCTGCAGTAAGCTGCTGTCTGTGTTACCTAAGTCCCAATGGAGCACTGTAACTAAAGAAATCAAGCCCCCCCACACACACACACACCTTCAAATTCCTACAGCTAAAAGAAAATCTTACTTGATTCAAGCAGTGATTACAGCTCCTAGTGCTTACCTGCCTATTGCAAATCAGTTTTACTTTACATTCACTATAGCACAAAATCACTGGGTGAATGTTCTTGGCTGTAGGGGAGCACAGATCATCTCCACTGCACATGCTCCACACTCTAGCTGTGCCTCAGTTTTGGGAGGGGGTAGATACATAGAGAGGAGAAATCCATAGTAACTAGGAGTGAGCTGAACAGGACATGAGGAGATCTAGTAACAGGGAGCACTGAGAGCAAAAAGGGATCAAGTTCCTGATAGCACTAAAAATATAGAAAAGGATAAAGGCATGTAATTTTTTTCAGTTTAGTGACCCTTTAACATTCTAAACTTTTAAGCCAAAACTCAATTGTAAAATGAATGGCTATAGAATTCTAGTGGGTGGTGGCCTGCTGTTACAAGTAGCTGTGAGAAACATGTGACTTAATGGGCGGTGTCTATAATACGGGAAATAAGGAACATTGCTTATGTTAAGGTAATAAAGTAAGTTGTATAACAGCCACACCAAAATGAGTAGTCAGACACAAAATGCTCTTTATTCTAAATCAATGTTGTTTGGAGACTATAGGTGCAGCAAACCAATTTTGATATGGTTCTAATTCTTTTGGTCCTTTAGGGTCTTTACAAGTGACAGAGCAAATATTTTTTCCAAAAATAAAATTTCCAATTACAACATTCAAAAGATTATGGTGACACCCTATGGTGGAAGACTTTGTTACACCCTTCCACATGGAAATTTTCTTTACATTCATTTGAAAGATAAAGAGAGGATCCGGCATAAGAAGAGATGGTCTCAGGTAAATGAACTATTTAGATCATTCAGTATGGTGGATGCAATTACCAATCACAGAAACCTTTGGGGGAATTCACAGAGGAGCACTGCAGCTCTTTTCTATCCTTAACGTCGCGCTAAACGATTTATGATTGGTTAGCTCACGTTTTATAGCCGGCGTTAAATACTTTCGTGTGGGTGAGATTCACCCAAAGCCGTGCAGCCTCTGGTAAATCCCGTACAGGAGATTTGCCCAGAGCATTTGGGGCTGTGGTTGAATCTCTCTGCTTGTGTCACTGCCCCATTGCTACTGAATCTAGGGCTGGAATCTTGGACTTTTCGATATTTATAAGGCAGCGATAACCAGTAGGGAAAGGTCATTACCGCTACTTTTCGATTTTCGTCATACATCGCTGCTGTAACTGCTCAAACATATTTATAAAATGGTGAAAAGTGTACTTTTGCGTTAAGTTCAGCCGTTCCAATTCGCCAAGTCTGAGGTGGCGAAAACGAATAAGTGGACATTTATTTAGCCTATGGGTCCATGGAGGTGTCAGTACATTGTGGAGTGTTTCTCAATACTAATAAGTACTCAGGAGGGTGTTAGACTATATTCCAGAATTTACTGTAATACGATCTGAGATTTCGCTTTTTTAAGGTTAATTTTTAGCTTTTTAAAGATCTTTTTTTTTTGGTAAGGTTCCGATTTTATTTATTTACCAATAAAATCAAATGGGGGACTGAGGGACATATTTATAAAGGGCATTATTTTATTATTATTTTATTTTTTCCCCACCAGCCTTTCTCACAATGTTTTAAACTTTCAACTTTTCCTTTCATCAAAGTTATTAAAAAGGCGAATTTTCATCAAAAGCGAAGATTATGTAGCAAAAAGTAGCACTAATAATGCTGAAAACGCTCAGTACATATAATGGTAAATAGGTAATACTCCCTGATGGATTTTCAATGCAGTATTAAATTGGTTAATACAAACTGAACACCTATCTTCGTTATTTAAAAATAGCCTAACATGTGGTGTTTTTTTCAGCCAAAGATATAATAAATAGTATAAAACTCAAAAGGTGATTTTATTCTATTTCATTAATAGGATGATAAATAGTGTAAAACTCAAAAGGCGAATTCTCTCTATTTCATTAATAGGACACATTTTTTAGTATTGCTTATTTTCAGCAAACTGCAGCTAATTATCAAACCAGTTACATTAATACGGGAACATACCATAGTGCTGTGTAAGAAATAGTCATGTTAATGGAACATTCAAGTAAGTAATGATGTTTGGCGAAAATTCTGGTAAAACTGCAAAAAAAAAAACAACAAAAGAGAGAAAAGGGGCAAAAAGGCAAAAATTCACCTATTTACAAATAGCTTTAAATAAAAAATGTCAAAAATAGCTCTGAAATTACACTAGAGAGCAATCTCTCTTTTCGCAGTGATACCAGTGATCACAATGAATAAGGCAAAAACTATCGCAATACTTTAAAAAAAATACTTTAAAAAATACATTATAAAATGCATTATTTAAAAATATTTAAAGGATAACTGTATTGCCTCAATGCTTTTTGTTTTTTAAAAAACTGCTTTCAATAGAGTAATGGTATGCAGCCCTCCCCATGTTTTTTTTTTCCTGATATCAAGCTTCTCTCTGCCTTCAATTAGCCACACTGTGAAGAGGGAGTAACAATTCTGTCTGCCTGTAACTGTCACTCAAAGCTAGCATGTGAGAAAACACTCCACCCATCGTTGATCAGCTTGATTATGTAGGCTGTATCCTAGCAACCGAACAGTTCAAGTTTGCTTGACTGGCAGAGGAGGAGGAGAGAGGTTGTAACAGACATTCCCACCAGCCAATGACAAGTGATATGTTAATCATGGCCCTGGGCCATCTAGGAGGCGGGCTTTTAGCACTCATCTTTGCTGTGTTATATCTAAGGGAAGGCAGCACGGTTGTAAATGAGAGTAAGCGATTTCAGCTGCTGGGACTGTGGACATGTAATGGGGGAGATGTTGGTTTTTTGGGTATTGATGTCCTTTAAAGCGCAAGCAGGTAAGGCAGGAAATAATGTAACCCTTTCTGTTTTAAACTGTTATCGGTTCTCTGGAAAGTATTGTTACATAAGAGAGTATGAGACAGTATTGATTTTTATTAATATATATATTTGCAGATAATGTATTTGTACTATTTGTTGGGGTGGAAACTACATCATAAACATGCAACTTTAACTAAGACAACCACAAACTACACTGAAAGGGAAAACATGGAAAAAACGTATCAGGTAAAAAGTATAGCTAATGCATGCATACAGTATGTATGAAGTATTCCTAATACAATACATGTAATTTATTTTTATCATTATTGCTAATAATGATAATGTATCTATAGATTTAAAGGGGACCTAAAGCCACCAGAAAGCACTGTTCCAATAGACAGGTCATATTCACAAAGATACAACAAGCTGTGTCTCACCTCTCCCTTTGCTGTGGCTGTTGTATGGTTTTTGCTAGCCTGCAACAGCTAGAGCCAGCATGGTATTGTCTTGTATAAAGAGAGGTATGGATTCAAGGGAGAAAAATGTTATTCTCTTTCTTTACAAAGCACTGGTAATGTCTTATTTGGAATATGCAGCGCAATTTTGGAATCCTGTGTACAAAAAGGACATCTTTGAAATGGAAAGGGTTCAGAGAAGGGCAAATACAATGAGGGAATGGGGGAGCTTAAATATTGCATAAGTTACATTTATGTACACTAGAGAAATAGTGCTTGCGTGGGGATATGATTACTGTTTATAAATACATTAACGGGCCATATAATAAACTATCTGGGGCATTGCTCACCAATAGAACATGTCAGAGGACACGCGGACATCCTTTAAGTCTTGAGAACAGGTTCATTAGATAATTATAAAAAGGAAGCTGGATGAGTTTCTGAAACAAGGAATGTTGCAGGTTACTAGTATTGATTTATAAAGTAGAGTTGATCCAGGGATATTTCTGATCGCCACTTGGAGTCAGGAAGGAATTTTGCCTTCCTATGAATCAACAGTTAGGCAGGAATTGTGGGTATTGCTGAGTAGGTTGGACAGGATGGACCTTAGTCTTTATTTAACCTCAAATACTATACTAGGGGTCAGGTTTATATAATCTGCCTCTTTGTTTTGGTTGCAGTACACATTACATGCACTCTAGTGCAAAGCAGATCAAATCAAGGAAGCTGCAGCCTTGCGTCATAGAAGCTGACAGCTTAAAGAGACAGTTCAGTGGAAATCAATATTTGTTAAATTGTTAGTTTGTGTAATGCATACTTAGTTATTTCCATTTTGAAAAATCAGTTGATTTCATATGCTTTACTGTTCCCTGCTGTTGACATTAGTGAGCTGACATTTCAGGTTCTAACGATCCTTCTCCTTCCCAGGATGTACCACATCCTTGGAATGTTCATAACAGTAATTTCTACAGATTGACTGTTGGATGGGTCAAACATGCTCAGATCTCTACTGAGCAACTGAATCAACCCAGGCGCTGGGTCAAGGGCAATATTATAACGGTCTCTACTAGGGGTCCTGCAAACAGGAAGTCAGTATTTCGGATGCATTTATTTATACACAGACAAAATGCTAAATTGGCAGGTTAAGATCATTGGGATGGAAAAATACTGCTCTTTTTTCTGAAAAGCATATGTATTTGCACTGAACTTCCCCTTTAAAGTTAATAAGTCCAAATAAAATTTCATTAAGTCCTTGTGATCCCCTACATGACATAATTAATATTTCAGTAATATTTAAGATTTATTCCTTTTAAAAAAATAATTATTTCCATTCTACTCAATTTGCTAGATAAATAATACACAAGGTGGCAGTATTTATATATATTGTTTTTTGGTTTTTTTTCTTTTAATACTTTCAAAACCTGCCATAGCAATTGGAATACTTGCAGGATGATGTAATAAAAGTTCTTATTGTTAAAAATGGTGCTATTTTTCCCAGATGTTATTTACCACTTGAAAGCACCATTTTTAATGATAAGAAATTTTATTACATCATCTTGTTGATGTTTAAGTTGGAAGAAGTGGCTACTACTAATATTAGTCTCATACCTTAAACCCTTCTCTTCATACTTAGTGTTGTCCCTTTTATGTTCACTTTTTTTATGTATTTCTTTCCAAAGTCCACCACAAATATATTTGCATAGGTAAAGGCGAAATGTGTGTTAATACTTGTACCTTAGGTTTGATAGTAAGTATGCATGTGAAAGTTCTCATTTATCCAGGTCATGGTATATCGGTTGTATTCAGTTAAATCAACTGAACTTAAAAGACAAGTCCAGCCCCAAAATGAAAACTTACATACAAGTAAATCACCCCCCAAAACCCTAAACGGTATAGTTTGAAATATGAAATATGTAAGTCTAACCTGAAATCCTGCAGAATGTCCTGTTGCCCCTGTTTCTGCTTCCTGGTTCTTCCAGTTAGTAACTGTCAGTTATGGATTTGACAGTTGATATCACAGCCAATGACTGAATGTTAATCCCCTGTCTGCCTTTTCTGAGCATGCCCAGGCTCAGTACAGGCTCAGCACAGGTTTCTTAATTGTTCAGTTACCATAAGGCATCCAGAAGTATAGCAGGCATTTAGTAATGAATTGATAGGACAAAGTATGGTATATCAACATATTATAAAGAGGCCATTCTTTCTAAAAGATGTTATTATGAGGGTGGAGTTGCCCTTTAAAGTTTAGTTCTAGAAGATGTTTTGCTAGTCATCAGACTGGCTTTCTCAATTCAGAATGACTTGTACAAGAATATGTTGGCAATAAATACCCTGGAAAGTCCAAATTAGTATATGACAGCCATGTGTTAGGGACCTTCTGAATGCAAGGTGTGATTGCATTGAGGCTGAGAAATTTATCGAAACTGCCCTGGGTAAGGTGTGAAAACAGCATTGTACATGGCAGACATTTGATGTCAAACCCCCCCCATCTTTATTCAGGCTTGATTTCTTTATTTTCACATAAATGGCCTCCTTGACACCTCTCTTGAACCAGTCCTGTTCCTTTGCAAAGATGTTGAAAATACAATCTTCAAAGGTATGTTGTTTTTTCTGAAGATGCAGGTACACGGCTGAATTCTGACCTGAGGAATTGGCTCTTCTGTGCTGGGCCATACGTTGGTGCAGTTGCTGTTTGGTCTCCCCCACATACAAACCAGAGCACTCTTCACTGCACTGCATTGTAAATATGTTGCTTTTCTTGTATTTCGGTACTGCTATGCGTTGTGTCGCATTTGCGCATTCGTTTTTGTAATTTAATATTATAAAAACGCATGAGTTTTTTAAAAAAGCAGTGCACGCAAAACGCATTTTAATATAAAAGCAGTAATCGGTGTCTTACCTCTCACTTTGATATGGTTTTTGGGAAATTTATCTTTCTTACATGGGGTTTGTGTTTTATTTCCCAGTATTTCAGTATCACACAGTGTGGTCACTTTTGTTCTTTACACATGCTCAATCCTAAGATACTGCAGGAACTTACAGTTGGTCACTCCCACTAGTAGCCTCTAGCCAATACTTTTACAGGACAGATTAGGCAAGTGAGCATGTGACTGAGATCAGGGATGTGGCCAGTCACTGTACATACACAGTTATTTCAACCAGTTCTTCAGGGAATTACATTTACTGTAGTGGGATTTTACACTTTCTTCGTGTTTTTAGAGCAGATATTTTCAGATTGTGGAGTGTAAAAATGTGGGTTTAATTATCCTTTAAAGCTTCATTAACTGTACCAAGGGTTAATGTGGCTTTAACACACTATTAACAGTGGATGCGGGGGTACACAAAAACTTTGTCGCCAGTTGAAATCTTTAATGCCAGCAGATAGCTGGTGTTAGGTAGATTTGGAATGGGTAAACCTCATTTCCAATGCACAGAGAGACGTTATCAGCCCAGTACATAATGTGGGCAATAGGGAGCGATAGCGCCTCTCAGTACATAGCCCTATATCTTTTTTATTCAGATTGCAATGCTCAGTCCCAGCCCTAGACAAATTAAGTGATTTAACTTCATTTAATATAACATTATAAAACACTCCTAAAGAATTATTCTTAACATTGGGTGTGTAGCAAGGTTTTTTTTCTTTAACAGTGGATTCACCACCCCATTCTGGGGTTTTGAAAAGCACATTTTAAATGTCAAACCACCACAAATCAGGGTTCCTTTGTGTCTGGGTACAAATCCCAGTCCCTTCTTAAGTAATACAGTTTGTATATTATTATTATTATATTATTATTATTATATATTATATTTTTTGGGGATATATCTACTACAAGTGTGTGCCCTTTTGTCTATATCTGTGTCTGCCTTCCTCCTGTCCTACCTCTCCCTGACACAGAACAGGGATTTAAGTGCAGTTTGTGTGTAAACATATAAATATGCTGCTATATGTTTCTGTCACTAACAATTATATATTTCTTTGATTTTCACAGAAAAAAGTCATTTTGCAGTTTATTAGATAGCATGGATGTAAGAAACATAATATTAACAATTCAGTAAAAAAATGCACATAAAAAACCAAGCTCTAGAACATTATGCCAATAAATAGAGCTACAATATAGACATTTGTACTTGTAGAAACTTTATTGTTTGCTATTAACATAATGGAAATAAAAGTCTGGAGATTTGAACCCATGACCTCATGGACTGCCTCGTGGTAAGCCACCACTGTTTATGCAAAGAATAAAGGTATATTCAGAGGCTTTATCTTTTGGTAGGAACAGAATAAAAAAAGTCTGTAAAATCAGATGACTTTTGTATTTCCCCAGGAAGGTTGTGTATAATTCACTCTGGCTGGTAAATAAATTGCAGGGTGACTAGCAGATTTCGAAGCATTATAAGGGACTTCCATGTTGAGGTGGAGACATCTGTATAAAAAATACTCTGTCCATATAGACAGTGAATACTGGTGTCAGGAGGTGTGGCAAATAAGTACTCATGCTCATATTTTTTCTGGCAATAACATGGAAGCCTTCTTAGTTATGGCAGATGCAGGAGGTATGGGGGAACAACATACAAACTAAACAATATATGGTATGATTATGCTTACATAGTATATACTAGGTAAAATGTCCACATCTCACTGTTTAATGAGTTAAACTTTGTTGACTATTTGTGAATATGAATTTTGTTTCTTTGTTTTTTAACATGCTTTTTTTATAGAAGGAGAAGCACAATACCTACATTTTAGCTCTCGATGGAGACACTGATTTTCAGCCATCATCCTTAATGCTCCTTGTGGGTCGTCTTAGAAGGTACCCTGGTGTTGGTGCTGCTTGTGGAAGAATACACCCTACTGGAACGGGTATAAAGTTGTATTCAGAACATGTTAGCCTTTCATTTGTTTGTTTTTATGACTTATGATCATGACACAAAAAAATGCTAACTCTATATTTCAGAAAAGTTATCTTGATAAGACTAGGCTTTCTAATGGACTGATCCCTAATCACTATGGTTTCTTTTTTCTTTGAAACTTTACATTTGGTAAAAGATCTTAAAAGGCTTTGTGAAGGTTCTCATTCATTCAGGTCATGGTATACCTGTGGCAATCAGTTACCGTATATACTCGAGTATAAGTCGAATTTTTCAGGCTTTAAAATGACCCTGAAAACCTAACCTCGACTTATACTCGGGTCAAGTCCTAATTTAGATCCAAATTCTGCAATTGCCGATAGTAACCAGTAGGAGGTGCTGTGTTAACCTGCATAGAAAGTTACAGGAGCTGATCTGCCTTTACACTTACTGCTTCCTGTAGTCTGGCTGCTGGACTCACTCAGCACTGTAACTGCTCATCTGGATGCTGTAAATCTGATGGGTCTCCTCAGTTTGAGGCAAAAAAACAGCTACTAGTACAGTGCAAATGACAGCTTGAAACTACAACTCTAAGGTGACATTTTTAACTATTGGGGTCAGAGAGTCCTTTACTATATGGGGTCAGAGGGCCCTTTACTATATGGGGTTCAGGAGAATTGTAAATGATGGTAAGCTTAATTTAAAAGTTTACTGAACCTTGCCACTCCACATGTTTAGAAACTGAAACTCCCAGCAACAAAGCATGCTGGGAGTTGTAGTTTCCAAACATCTGGAGTGCCAAGGAATTGGGAGTTACTGGTACTGGATTTGGCTATTACAGCATGGGATTAATGTAAGGGAATTCTGCTGCCATTTACAGAGCAACTAAAGCCTAAAAACAACACAGAATCAGAAGGCAATAATGGTGATAATTTCTACCCTCGACTTATACTCGAGTCAATCCGTTTTTACAAATTTTTCAGGTAAAAATAGGTACATCGACTTATACTCGGATCGACTTATACTCGAGTATATACGGTAGATCAACTGGAGTTTAGAACTTTAGGCTGCCCAAGGTAAGGCATCAAATCAACTAAACTTCTAATCCAGAATCCTATTGGATACCACAGATATCTTAAAAGGCATTTTCTTCTTATCAAAAGTTGTTCCCTCTTTATCAGGGTGGCATTCATTCAAGCAACCTGTGTGTTACCATAGGAATTTCAGCCACACAATTTTACTTTCAGTTAGATTTCAGCTCCAATTTTTTGTTACATTTTCCAATGTCCCTGGAAAGTTTATGAAGAAACAAGATTTAAATATGTCTTTTATTTATTAGCAAAGTTCAAATAGATATTTTTTTTTTTTTTCTTTAAATGGATGTTGATTTCTTTAGGTCCCATGGTCTGGTACCAGAAGTTTGAATATGCTGTTGGTCACTGGCTGCAGAAATCCTCAGAACATGTCTTTGGTTGTGTTCTGTGCAGTCCTGGGTGCTTTAGTTTGTACAGAGCATATGCACTAATGGATGACAATGTGCTGAAAAAGTACACAACAAAATCCACAGAAGCTGCTCAGTATATTCAATATGATCAAGGCAAGTTTTTCATTTGAAACAAAAATTACAGTTTATATAAGGGTTAAAAAATCACTCACCCTACTATTTTCAGAGCGTAGCAAAAATGTTGCTGGGTTTAGTGCAGTAGAAGGAAGTTATGTATATTTTGGCATAGTAAACTTTACAAATACAAAACCACGTGTTATTTATTTGTATACATGTATGTTGTGTGCATGTTTAAACTCTAGCACTGGTGTAATATATATCAAAGATGTGGCCTTGCACAGATTATTTTTTTTTAGACATTTTGGAAAGGAGGCATTTAGAAAATCAGTAGATGGCAAAGACCTTCAGTAAATGTAACGTTTTAACTCAACTATATTGCCTTAGTCTACTGTTCTTTTGAGGCATTTCTTAATGCCTCATTTAATTTATTTCAAACAGAAGCAGGATGTCTAAAAATTATTATTATTCCAAGGCCACATCTCAGATATAAATTACACCAGTGCTTTAGTTTAAAAAATATATTTAAATACATGTATACAAAGAAATATCACGTGGTTTTGTATTTGTAGAGTTTATTATGCCAAAATATACATAACTCCATTCTACTGAGAATTTTTTTTTTAACCAACATGAATATTGAAAACATTGTTGTGTTTTGTTCAAAGGAGAGGATCGATGGCTTTCCACATTACTCCTTCAGGCAGGCTGGCGTGTGGAATATAATGCTGCCTCAGATGCTTACACTAATGCGCCACAGGAGTTTGAGGAATTCTACAATCAACGTAGAAGGTGGGGACCCTCCACTATGGCAAATATTTTAGACCTATTGCACACTGGAATGGAAACAGCAAAGAAAAATCCCTCCCTGTCACTTCCATACATCATCTATCAGACTGTCAGTATGGGGGCTTCAATTTTAAGCCCTGCAACTGTGTGTTTAATGATTGCAGGTAATTTTTGTTTTTACCTTTCGTTTTCTCCAATACTTGCACCGTGTAAATATTCTCAGTCTGCCACCTGTGCCCATTGGACTGAGAAGAATTTGGACACATATGTAGGTGCACATGCACATTTCGCTCACAATGCACAAATAAATGCTCATACGTGACTCGGTAATCTAACAATAAGATTTTTGTAAATTAGTAAACTGCATATAGATTAAAAAAAAGAGAAAGAGACCAAGTTACAGCTCAGTCTAGGTCTCTATCTTACCTTAATACAAACAAAAGAAATTTTGTTTACTCCAGTTTGATCCATAAATCAAAAGTAGGATCGTCAGCCACCTGGATTAAGACTCTTTGAGCAGCAATTTCCAATTTAACCAGAATTTGAAAGATGTGCATCAATTTCAGATTGATGGTCAATTGGTTCACTTTAAAGGGACACTATACTGAAAAAAATACCTTGCCTCATCTTAATCTATAATTGAATACATGTAAGTAGCACTTACTCTGATTTGCGTGTGTTGCTGCATGCCTTCAATCCAGCACACATTTTGTTTAGGAGCAGTATCCCCCCTCCCTCTTTTAACCACTCCCACTTCTATCCGGCCTGACTTTTTTCCCACAAACCAACAGTCAAGCCTGCACACAGCATAGAGCATTCCAACTGTCACCATTTCAGCTACAGCAAAACTACTCACAGAAGAATAGTTTTTGAGAGCAAGGAACTTGATTGACAGCTAAAATATAAGAAGTTTTAGATTAGATATCTAAAGAAATACAGATCAACAAAAAAATTATACAGTGGCGGTTGGGAAGAATTATAGTCAATTTAAAATAACCTATTTTTCAGCATAGATGCCCTTTAATGTGGCTGAACTGAATAACTAGTTAACAAAGAGTGTGTCTGTTTCAGGTATAATTGATCTAATAATAACATGGTTCATTTTTGTTGTTTTGTGTGTTCTATTTTATTATGTTAACATACAAAGAGTAACACAACTTTTTTGTATATGTGGCCTATAACAAATACATGTTCAGAGAAATGAACTGATTACATAATGTTTTCTAAACACGCTTGTGAAGGTTTTTTCTAAACACCTTATACTAATTTATGCATTGCACTTCTCCTAGGGTCATTCTCTTTTGTCTTTAACTTGGATGGCAATTTAAGTATATTTTTAGCAATTTTACCCCCTACCCTGTATATTGGTGTCTGTTTTGTGACCAAGCCCAGCACCCAAATAACAGTGGCTGCATTTCTCAGTGTTGGGTACGCCTTCCTAATGACAGCTGCAATACTGAGCATTATAGGTAAATATTCTCTATGTTTAATTTTTTGCTTTCTTTAAAAATAAGTATTTTCACATAAGCTGATTTTGTCATATATATATCTATATTTAATACTATTATACCAAAGGCTCTGCCTTAGAATCATGCAGGTTGACCACCATCATCATAAAACATAAAGAGACAGTTGCAGTAAATTTTAACACTGTTAAGAAAGAAGGAGACATACTCAAATATATATAGGGAGATTTAATAAAAGTTAAATTGTTAAAAATGGTGCTAATTTTGCCCCAACCAATCAGATGTTAGCTTTTAAATGTTAAATAAAATCTGATTGGTTGGGGCAAAATTAGCACCATTTTTAATGATAAGAACTTTTATTGAATCTCTCTGATAGCCTTTGGAAATTTCATGCAGACCACAATTTAAAAATTATAGTGTATTTTACAAAATGTACATTTTGTACTTTAGACCATCTTGAACATTATTTAGTTTTGTGTTTAGAGATTTGCAAAAGTGTTATTGCAACGCATTATGATAGCTGAATTTTGTTGGGATGTTACTTACATACGTGTTCTTGCAATTTGAATCCAATATATCCAAATTCTTCAGCCTGTGTCAGTTTTCTCAAGTTTGCCATTTTCTATACACCCATGCCTCCTTCTTTCTATATTTCAGTATTGTGGTCTTCATTTAATTTGAATACTCTCCTTTTGTAAAATTTCTTCCACGGTTTTAGCCCCTAATGCAAGTTAATAGAAATTTCAAAAAGCCTAATCCAGAAAAAGATGGACATCTTGCTAATGCTTGTAAAGCATCCAGGTCATATCTGTTGTATTCTGTTAGATCAATTAGACTTGAAGTTTAGTTCTTGAAGATGTTTTGCTATTCATCCGACTGGCTTTCTCAATTCAGAATGACTTGTACATGAATCTGTTGACAATAAATACCCTGGAATGTCCCAATCAGCATATAACAGAAAGGTGTTAGGGACCTTCTGAATGCAATGTGTTAATTGCATGGTAGCTGAGACTATTCAGGCTTGGTTTCTTTATTTTGACATAAATGGCCTTCTTGAACACCTCTCTTGAACCAATCCTTTTCCTTTGATAAGATGTTGACATTACAATTTTTAAAGGGTATCTCCACTGATAAAAGTCACCTGGGTTGTAAGGATAGATATGTGTATGGTGGATATGTACCTGCAGTATCCTGTGTCTTTGAGCAGTAGTTTAGAAGAAATCCAATGAGTTTCTCCCCCTGAACGCTGTGGATGGTGCAGGTCCACCCACTTTCAGTGACAGCCTGCTTGGGAAATGTCCGACTCGCGTTTTCCTTTAGTGCATGCATAGAATGTGAGAGGATCCGTCGGAACTGCTTCTGCTGACTGGTTGGTCGATTCTACACACACACACACACACTTGAAGCTACTGAGCTCACTGATTAATGGAGATTAATTAGGTACTATATTTTTCTTTCTTCCACCCCCTCCCATACCAGATTGCCTCATATTCCCAGCATCCCCTATGAAATCAGTCTTAGATCACTTTTTTAACCACCCCTCTCAGAGTTAGACACAAAAAAATCTTTATTAAAAACAACACAAGTTCCCCCTGCCTTTGATACAGTAGTGTGGGAAGAGGGTTTTAACTTTTCCTCCCCTGTCTATCTCTGCATGATCAGCTGTAAAAATTAACTTAGAGAGTCAGGGAGGAAAGGATTTCTTACTGCAGCCAAGTGGGTGTGTCTGCTACCATGATGATGCACATTGAGTGACAGCACTCCCAGCACAGGGGAAGACACACCCCCAGGAACCTGCACAACTTTCCCATGCTGCTGCAATCAAACAAAGGGGAATTCTGGGGGACAAAATGTAGGGGGAGGGTTGGGGAATGGTATACTTTAAAATAAACCAAAATAAATGCTTTTTCCTCAGTGGAGATACCCTTTAAACGTATGTTCTTTTTCCTTTAAGGGCATGTGTAACCCCAAAAGTAAAATTTGCCCCAGTGCTGCCCCCCTTGTGTAGTGTTTAAAAGTCCTTATCTTACTCCTCTTCTCCTTATGGTTCTGCTGCAATGCCTGTTTAGAGTCCCAGAATGTGAAGAGTAGAAGCTGTGTGTGTGTCATCCGGGGCCTGTTTCTTCTTTGTCCTCAATGAGGACTCTGGCATGAGCAGGGAAGCCCTCCCATCCTCTGGATCCCTTCAGGCTTTTTCCTCTTCAAGATATAAAAAAACATTTTCTGTAGTGTAGGGCACCCCAGCCCACCCCTAACTGCCATGTTTATTTTTTGAAACAAGCCCCAGAAATCGACTTGCAATCCTTCGTTCTCCTGGCTCTCTGCATATCTGGCATCTGTGTCATGATTGGCTGACTCTCAGCCAATCACAGACGTGGCTGCCAGTCCAGCCCCTATTGTTACTTTTGGGAACAGAGTAGCAGAGATCCAAGGGGAACGAAGGATGGTATGTTGATTTCTGGGCCTTTTTAAAAAAAATAAACATGGCATTGTTTGGGCTGCCCTACACTACAGAAAAAACATTTTGGGGGTGGAGATATCCTGGAGTCCTGACCCTGACCCTTCTGTGCTGGGACATGGTGCCACTGCTATTTGGTCTCCCCCACATACAAATCAGAGCACTCTTCACTGCATTGTGTATATGGTGTTGGTCTTCTTGTGTTTTGGTATTGTGTCAGTGCGTTGTTTTGCTTAAAGCAGACAGGGATACAGTGTTTATTGAAAATTATTCTTATTAAACACCAATTGTCTGCAATTTACAATGCTGTTTTGATGCCTTACCCTGGGCAATTTCGATAACACCTCTTAGCCACCATGCAATCAACATGCTGTTAAATGCTGATTGGGACATTCCAGGGTATTTATGTCCAACAGATTCTTGTCATTTTCAATTGAGAAAGTTCAATTGATCTAACTAAATACAATAGATATTTCTTGCTAAGAAAAAACTTTAAGGCAGCCCATGTTTGTAACTTAGGTGATTAGTGTAAATGCTAAGGGAAAGGATTGTAAAAATACGCCAGAGAATTATCAGAATTTCAATAAGGTTTCTATGGTTTCAAAAATTTGGCTTCTCTTAGAAAAATATACAGTAAAATATTGATGATCTATCTGTTCTACCAATGAGAAAAGATAAGTGACGCACCTCTACCCCTAAGGGAGGAAGCACTGAGCACCGGGGATTAAAATAACCAATTAAGAAAGAGAAATACAAAATCCCCCCTATAATATGTGGTCAGTCTTGCTAATAAGATACATGGGGAAAATGGGGTTGATTAAAATATAACTTTTAACAGCCTGGTTTCCTTCAACTTGGTGGGAAAAGACTCTCCACCAAATTAGTTAGCCCTTGGCTATATAAAGGCAGCCCTAGGCACTCTGTGCCCTTCTAGTCCAAACAGATAAAGTTTGCAACTCTAAGACCCTATTGCTTAATTGCCAGCTGTGGTGTAATACAGTAATATCAGAGCGTGCATGATGCTGCCACACTATTAGTAAAGTGACTGGTCAGCCGAACCCCCCAAAATTAGTAGTTTATTGAAGCGGAACCCTATGGCATAACCCCATCAGACACCACAGCTGGTCATTTAGCAATAGGATCGTAGACTAACAATTCTCTATCTGCTTGGACTAGGAGGGCACTGAGTGCCTAGGGCTATCTCTCTATAGAAAAGGGCTGGCTAATTTGGCTGAGAGGCTTCTCCCACCAAGTTGAAGGAAACCAGGCTGTTATTTCCCCTTTTTATTTCCCTGTGTTTCTGATGGCCAGCCGCGGTGCATGATTTTAATAGTGTGTGTTCAATTTTAATGTATACTGAGTAAAAGTTATATTTTAATCAACCCCGTTTTTCCACTATGTATCTCATTACCAAGACTGACCTGATTTCATAGGGGGATTCTGTATTTCTCTTTCTTGATTGATCTATCTGTTCTTCAAGCCATTAGGGATACAAAGACGAGGAATAAGTTTTAACTATATTTATTTTATAGAACTAGTTAATCATTACTAATTTTAAATTTCAGTTCATTATCCTGCTAATAAATTAAATCATTTATTTGGAATTTTTTTAGGTGACATGATTAAGAAAGGGACATTTATGACACCAACATGTTTATTCTACATTTCCATGAGTATTATATTCATTATCACGGCTTTACTTCACCCAAAAGAATTTCCACTTCTGATCTATGGACTTCTGTATATAATATGTGTTCCCAGTGGATATCTCCTGTTGACAATATACTCCCTTGTTAACATGCACATAGTGTCATGGGGAACAAGAGAGACAGCAGCACCAAAACAAGAAAAGAAAGAAGACAAAAAGGTTAAATATCAAAAGATGTATAAATGCTTTTGGTGGGATGTTGAAATAAAATTCCACGATGAGTGCAGAGTCGTTCCAGAAAAAGTGGATAACGAACCTGATGTATCTAAACTTCAGACTCCACAATGGTAATTAATGCATCTCATGGTGTGTGTATGTGTATGTATATATACACTATATACAATCAAAATCATGGAGTAGATGTGATATTAACTTATGTTAGACTTAAGGTACCGGGAGAGTTTCACCTCTCCAGCATCTTTCACATTGTTACTATGTAGTGCACTTTCTTGACTTCTTGGAGAGCATGAAATTTTCCACTTGAGTTGACCGACCCAGGTAGACTCATGAACAAAATCCACACAAAATAGAGTAGAATAGAAAATGCAGGTCATCTGCAGAAAGTTCTCTTTATTCCAGAAAAACTTCTTTTAGTTCAAGCTGAAGCTTGAGAAAGGCTAATTTGGACAAAAACATGTAGAAGTTTTTCTGAAATAAAAATAATTTTCTGCAGTTGACTGTACATACAGACCAGTCAGAGTATTAGAGAACTGCAAAATAGTGTTCAGGCCATCTCAACCACTTCCATTCATACAATCAGTTCAGGTAATTTAGGAAAAACAACCAAATATGAATGATATAGAATGAACAAATGATTGAGCATTGATTGGTAAGGTAGACATTTTTTTGTTAATCAGTGAAATATCTGATGGGGTTTTCAGTGCCTGTTAAATTGTATTAGCAAGAATGCACACTTATTATCAGAAAATAATCAAACATGGAGAATCGAAAATGAATTCCTGTGTGCAGTGCTGCAATCAATTCAACATGCTTGCATTTATCTGAATCAAATGGTATGTTATCTTTAATTGGGTTACTGAGATACAGCCTTTTAAAGTCTTTTACTAAAAGGAGTGCCTAGTATTGCAGAAGTTCATTATATTTATGTATACATTCTCAGTTCTGTCGCAGTTTTTCTGACCCCACTAGAGATGGGCGAACTCACTGAAATCTGTTCCGTTTACAGAAAAAAATCCAATAAATCCAAAATGATCTAAAATTTTAAAGCTACTATCCGATTGGTTGGGACAAAATTAGCACCATTTTTAATGATAAGAACTTATAATGAATCTCCCTGAATATCTGCATAGTCCGTCAGACTATAGTCATGTCAGATCCGTGAAATCCTGTCCGGAACTGGGTTCATGTCCATCTCTATCTCCCACCTACAAATAACTAAAGTTTGAAACTGTAACAGAATTAAGGTGGAATAAAGACAAATATTCATGTAGTCCATCCTTTTTAGCTTACCTAACAGTTGATTCAGAGGAAGGCAAAAAAAAATCTAAATTAATTTTAAAAAATATTTTTTGCAGCCAAGAAAATAAGACCAGTGTGAAAGAGAAGGAAGATCCTGGTTATGAAGAAAGTGAGTATATCAAAGTCTATAAAGTCCAAACATTTCTGTGTTCCCTTCTGAGTAAGGGTATTGACAAATTTGTCAATACCAGGCTAGGGATTGGAACATTTAAGAGCTTTAATTTATAAACATAATAGAAAATACTAATACAACAGACAAATAAATAATTAATTTACATGAACTTGGACTTACCATGACCTTGTCTCTGTCCCATGCACCTTTAAAATAAAAAACCCTACCTCCATTTTATGATATTCTGTAATATTGAAGTTTAATGAGGCCTTGTAGGATTGATTTATGCAAATTTACAAGGAATTGATTAAAAGTGTTTTTAAGTTAAAGAATCTAAATAGTTAATCTAAAAGTGATTGAATGTATTTAGTGAATGGAGAAGGTCCATGTCAGAAAACATCAGTAAGTGGGGGGGGGGATTGAGACAAGATGACATTATAAATACCTTTCTAGCTGTTTACCATGCATTTCAATATGGGTGATGAACATAAACAGGGAGATTCAATAAAAGTTCTTATAGTTAAAAATGGTACTAATTTTGCCCCAACCAATCAGATGTTAGCTTTTAAATGTTAAATAAGATCTGATTGGTTGGGGCAAAATTAGCACCATTTTTAATGATAACAACTTTTTTTGAATCTCCCTGTAAACTGTCAAAAAAAGTATAGAGAAATATGACGTTATTTTATTGCAGGACTCAGATAAAAGAAAATATGAACTTTTTATTGCAGGACTTAGAGAGTTCACTAAAATATCAGATAACGGGCATGTCCACCTTTAAAAAAAAAAAAAAACTGGTGACTGCCCACAACCCCAACTGCTTTTTTACCAGTTGATTACATGCATTTGTTAGCAGATATTTAATTATAAGTTCTCTTCCATTCTGGCAATGGCATTCACCTCCTCCCTCTGCCCAATGAGCTTTTGGATAAGCTTGAGCATGAGCAAAGGAGGCAGCGGGGGAAGCAGCAGTTGTCACAGCTTTGATTTACTGCTTGGAAAGGAGGGACAACTGACTCCACTGAATCCATCAACAATGGATGCAATAATCAAATACCTAGTTATTAATGCATCTAATAAAGTGGTGAATATATCAAAAGGGGTTGGGTGCAGGTAACTTACAAGTGACCAGTTTTTTGTTTTAATGGTGGAGATGCCCTTTAAAATGACTTCTAGAAACACAATTTCCAATATTTTTGTTGCTCCTTCTATTTGTTTATTACAGTCATGTACAGTTTGGAATTTATTAGCACAATTAGCACAGATTAATAACTACTAAACCACAATCACTGTAGTGTTTTCACTGACTTCACTTGTTCCTTTAGCATTAGCTTATATTTTTTTGAAAAACGCAGCAAAGCACAAATGTAGAGAACACTATTTTTGCACACAATAAATTCACTTTAAAATGATTTTTATACTATCAGGATGGATTAAACAATTACAGAAGAAATCAAGCTACAATGAGTTGGATGAAGATGATCTACCTTTGGTGAGAGCTGAAGTACCACAAAGGGGGTATACCAAGATAAGGGTATCTCCACCCAAAAATCTAAAATTTTCTGTAGTGTAGGGAATCCCCCAACCACCCTAAACACTAATGTTTTAAGTTTTAAAAGTGCCCAGAAAAACATTTGAACTGGTATAATGGGACAGCCTTTATAAATAACATTGTGTTTGTGTGCTTTGGCTAGATTTATTATAGAAGCACTTTCAAGGTTATTCAATAAAAGTTCTTATCGTTTAAAATGGTGCTAATTTTGCCCCAACCAATCAGATGTTATTTAAAGGGCATGTCCACCCCCAAAACTATAATCCCCCCCACTACTGGCCCCATTGTGTAGTGTAGTTTAATCCTTACCTCACATCCCAGCTCCATATGGTTCTCCTGTAGTCCCCCACCAAAGTCCCAAAAACTGCCCACCAGGAGGATAGCAGAGTCTATATAGGACTATGCCTCCTACCTGGCCTCCGGGAGAAGTTTGGCATGCGTACTGCAGCACTTCTCCCCCTCCCTCCCTCTCCCTCTCCCTCCCTCTCATGATTCCCACCCCTAGTGTAAAACCCTTTAGATATATGATTCCCCCTGTCCCCCCAGCCCCAACCGCTCCATTTTTATTTTTAGAAAGTGTCCCAAACATTACTTACCTTCCCTCTTTCCCCCACCGCAATGAACTCCCGGCAGCCGCGTCCGTGATTGGCTGCCGCTCAGTCAATCACAGACACGACTGCCAGTCTCGCCCCTCTGCTTGCATTTTCTCGCAAGCAGAGGGCCGGCAGCGCAGCGGAGGAAAGAGGGGAGGTAAGTAAAATTTGGGGAACTTTCTAAGAATATTAATAGAGCGGTTCGGGCTGGGGGGACAGGGGGAATCGTATATCAAAAATTATTTTTAAGGGTGGACATACCCTTTAACATTTGAAAGCTAACATCTAATTGGTTGGGGCAAAATTAGCACCATTTTAAACAATAAGACCTTTTATTGAATCTCCTGTTTTGTTCCTTGCACTACTTGTTAGAACCCTGGAAATAGTCATAGAAATTACTGAATTGGTATATTGTTTTAGTTGCAAAACAACTAATATAATAATTGTACTTGGGCATACTCTGTAATGTATGGGGTATTATAAGACATTATTATCAAAGATATAAAAGCATGGGCAGAGACATTTGAACTTATGTGAGAGAGGTATGGGGCTAATGTGGGTTTGTATAAAATCTTTATAAATATTATTACTGGGCATTATTATTTGTTTTTTTTGTATTACTGAACTAGACTGAGCATTTTATTACAGTTAAACAACACAAAGGGCCTCATCTACTGAGAGCCAAAAACACTCTGGTTAAATGTTTTTTGTGGTATTTAACACCAGAAAATGATGCAATCAAAACTACACATAGTTTAATTTAAAACTGAAATTCTGTGTTAAAAAGATTGGTTTTGACATCAGAATTTCCAGAATAACCAGCATTGCAAAAACCCAATAGCAAAACAAAATAAGACTAGATTGGCCTTCTCTAAGATAGATATTAAATGCACCTGGGTACCTTGACATGTTAAAGGAATACTATCCTTTTATAGCACACATTTCAGTGCTGATGTAATAAGAGGTACAATTGTTTGCTTGCGCTATTAATTTTGCTCTATTAATTAACTTTTTCCTGGTTAACTGGTGTTTGATAGATTTGATTAGATTAGGTTTAATCTTATTTGTTGATTTTGTTTGGTTGCTGCAGATTAAAAGCATAGACAAATTTTTGCACTTCTTATTGCATCATCCTTTGAGTATTTAACGATTTAAGTGCAATGGAACATATATATACATTCTGTGGATAAAAGGCTCAAACTGCCACAAAACGTTAAAAAAAATTGTGCTAGGGGCGATCGAGGGGCACAATTCAATTGCCCCCCTAGCCCCCTCGATCCCCCATAGGTTTTGTCCAATGTGGGGATCGGGTGTAAAACAGCTCCAATATGTTGGATCGTATAGGGATTCCCTCCCCCTACCCGATACTTACATTCTGGCCGAGGCACAGCGGAAAGGGAAAATCCGTGACATCATTGGATTCCGGGGTTTTCCTTTAGTCTTCCCCCACTTTCTCCCTGGTGGTCCAGTGCAGTAGTAATCTGCAATCAGTTCCAATCGCAGATTACTACTGAGCTATAGCAGCAGGCAGTGTGTGCCTGCTTGCTATAGTGTTGGTGAAAAAATCTGGAGTGCTCGGGGCGATTGGGTGGCAGGGGATCGGGAGAATGCAGACCCTAAAGCAGGTCCCCCTTCCCAATTGTCGGTCCCTTGCTGAATGAATGGAGATCGCTGCTAAGGGAGACCCCGGTGACGTCTCAGGACTTCCTCCTTCACTGGGGTCTTCCCTTAGGCTTTCCCCGGTCTACCCCTTGTGATCTAGTTGGGGTACTGCACTGGGATCTCCATTCAGATCGCAGAGCAGTACAAACTATAGTAAGCTGACAGTTAATGACAGCTTACTATAGAATTTGTGAATGGAGCTCAAAAGTCTTTGCTACTTAGGGAAAAAAATGGGGGCAGAGATCAAAATTTGACACACACCCCTTTTTTTACACTAAAAGCCAAAAATTAGCCAAAAACTTTGTAAACGCAGATAATTATTTGTCCAATTTCAAGGGAAACTAAGCCTATTTAATTAGGAAATTTTGCAAAGGTACCAAAAAAAGATTGGATTGAATTTTTAGGACCAGTAAAAAAATGTGTGCGATTCTTGGTACCAACTGAAATACCACTAAAGGGGGAGTGTTTGTGCGTAGTGGCAGGGTTGTGGTGGTTTTTGATTTTTTTCTTGTAACTGCACTTGTACATGCATCAAATTTGAGTTGGTTGGGGGCCTCGTCTCTGTTTGCACCCACGCATATGGCATACCGTTTGATTCAGGACATGTAGGAGAATGACATTTTTTTACTTGTCAAGTGGGTTTAGGTAGGATTTCAACCTTTGAATCATGTTATTTTATTTTTTCACAAAATCTCCTAAAAGCACAGAGTTCAATGGATGACAGCGTCTGGAAGTCTTCATGTATGTATGAAACCATGGCACCAGTATGTAGCTGAAGGTGTGTAGATTCCAAAAATATTTAGTTTGTGTTCAAATCACTTGTGCATGCGTCCCATTTGAGTTAGTTGGTAGCCATGTCTCTGTGTGCACCCATGCATATGGCATACCTTTTGATTCAGGACATGTGTTTTTTTTATTTGTCAAGTGTGTTTATGTAGCATTGCAACCTTTCAATCATCTTATTTGATTTACTTTGGTCCGGGGATTTGCCCCTGGATTGGAAAAAAGCCAATGTAATACCAATATTCAGAAAAGGTAGTCGTTCAGAGCCTGGTAACTATAGACCTGTAAGCCTAACATCAGTGGTAGTGAAGGTGACGGAAACTTTGTTACGGGATCATATACTTGACTTTGTCTCCAGAGCTCATCTTATTAGTAATGGTCAACATGGATTTATGAGAAATAGATCATGCCAGACAAATATAATTGGTTTTTATGAAGAAGCGAGTAAGAATTTAGATTCAGTGGATGTGGTAAACTTGGATTTTGCGAAAGCTTTTGATGATGTGCCACATAGGCGACTAATGTATAAACTGAGGACTGTATCCATTTGTGCATGGATAGAGAATTGGTTATTGGATCACAAACAGAGAGTGGTGGTAAATGGAGCTACATCTATGTGGGCTAAAGTTCTAAGCGGAGTGCCTCAGGGCTCTGTACTGGTTCTGCTTCTGTTTAATCTGTT
>JAACNH010004364.1:0-24411 GCA_019447015.1 Hymenochirus boettgeri | reverse complement strand
AAAGAAATCCTGAAATCAATTTTGTGAAAAGAATCCTAAAATCAAATTTGGGAAAAGAATCCTAGAAATCAATTTTGGGAAAAGAAATCCGAGAAATCAAATTTGGGAAAGAAACCTAGAATCAATTTTGTGAAAGAAATCCAGAAACAATTTTGTGAAAAGAAATCCTAGAAATCAATTTTTGTGAAAAGAAATCCTAGAAATCAAATGTGGGAAAAGAAATCCAGAGGGGGAGTGAGTGGGGGGGGGAGGGAAAGGGGGGGGGGACGGGGGATCCTAGAAATCAAATTTGGGAAAAGAAATCCTAGAAATCAATTTTGTGAAAAGAAATCCTAGAAATAAAGGAGAGGAAAGAGGAACGAAAGTCTGGGTCACGAGCTTCCCACACATTGTACTAAACGGAACATATACAAGTAAAGGAATGTTACTGGATAGCTACATAAGCATACCTCATTACTGTACTGTCTAAGGAAACAATATGGCCCTCCACCCATTTTATAAATATACATATACAGAGAAGGAAGTTCTGTACACACAATAAGCTACTAAACCCTCATACTGTACTGTCTAAGAGGAAACAATATGGCAGCTCCACCATATGTATAATATACAAGAAGGGAATGTTGTACACTCAATAAGCTAACCCTCATATTGTACTGTCTAAGGGAAACCATAATGGCATCTCCCACCCATATGTATAAATATAATATCATAGAGAATTTTCTTATCACACCATAATAACATAACCCTCATACTGTAACTGTTTGAGGGAATGATATGGCAGCGCCCACCCATATGTATAAAATATAAAATTCAGAGAAGGAATGTTTCTGTACATACAATAAGCTATACCTCATACTTTACTGTCTAGGGAAACAATATGCAGCTCCCACCTATGTATAAATATAAATGTACAGAGAGGAATGTTCTGTACTGTACATACAATAGCTATACCCTCATACTGTACTGTCTAAGGGAACGATATGGCGCTCCCACCCCATGATGTTTAAATATAAAGAGAAGGAATGTTCTGTACACACAATACTATAACCTCACACTGTACTGTCTAAGGGAAACATATGGCAGCTCCCACCCATATGTTTAAATATAAATACAAAGGAATGTTCTGTCACAATAAGATACCACCCTCATACTGTAACTTCTAAGGGAACAATATGGCAGCTCCCACCCTATGTAAAAATATAAATATTACAGAAGAATGTTTCTGTACACACAATAAGCTATGACCCTCATACTGTACTGTCAAAGGAAACAATATGACAGCTCCCACCCTATGTTAATATAAATATACAGAGAAGGAATGTTCTGTACACACAATAACTTAACCCTCATACTGTACTGTCTAAGGGAAACAATATGGAGCAGCTCCCACCCATATGTTAATATACAGAGAAGGAATGTTCTGTACACACAATAAGCTATACCCTCATACTGTACTGTCTAAGGGAAACATAGGCAACTCCCACCCATATGTATAATTAAATATACAGAGAAGGAATGTTCTGTACTACATAAACTATACCCTCATCTGTCACTGTCTAAGGGAAACAATATGGCACCTCCCCACCCATAGTATATATAATTACAAGAGGATGTTCTGTACACACAATAAGCTATACCCTCATACTGTACATTCTAAGAAACAATATGCAGCTCCCACCATATGTATAAATATACAGAGAAGGAATGTTCTGACATACAATAGCTATACCCTCATACTTACTGTCTAAGGGAAACATATGGCAGCTCCACCCATATGTATAAATTAATTACAGAGAAGGAATGTTCGTACCCAATAAGCTATACCCATATGTACTGTCTAAGAACAATATGGCAGCTCCCACCCATATGTATAAAATATACAGAAGAATGTTCTGTACACACACATAAGCTATACCCTCATATTGTACCGTCTAAGGGAAACAATATGGCAGCTCCCACCCATATGTATAAATATAAATTAATAGAAGGAATTTTCTGTAACACAATAAACTATACCCTCAACTGTAACTGTTTAAGGGAAATATATGGCAGCTCCCCCCATATGTATAATAAAATATAAGAGAAGGAATGTTCTGTACATACAATAGCTATACCCTCATACTGTACTGTCTAAGGGAACATATGGCAGCTCCCACCCATATGTATAAATATAATTACAAGAGGGAATGTCTGTACTGTACATACACTAAGCTATACCCCTCATACTGTACTGTCTAAGGGAAACTATATGGCAGCTCCCACCCTGATGTTAAATATACAGAGAAGGAATGTTCTGTACACACAATAAGTCTATACCTCACACTGTACTGTCTAAGGGAACAATATGGCAGCTCCCACCCATATGTTTAATATAAATATACAGAGAAGGAAATGTTCTGTGCACACAATAGAGTACCCTCATACTGTACTGTCTAAGGGAAACAATATGCAGCTCCCACCCATATGTATAATATAAATATACAGGAAGGATGTTCTGTACACACAATAAGCTATACCCTACTGTACTGTCTAAGGAAACAATATGACAGCTCCCACCCATATGTATAAATATAAATATACAGGAAGGATTGTTCTGTACACACAATAAGCTATACCCTCATACTGTACTGTCTAAGGGAACAATATGGCAGCTCCCCCATATTTATAAATATACAGAGAAGGAATGTTCTGTACACACATAAGCTATACCCTCATACTGTACTGTCTAAGGGAAACAATATGGCAGCTCCCGCCCATATGTATATAGTACAGAGAAGGAATGTTCTGAACATACAATAAGCTATACCCTCATATGTACTGTCTAGGAAACAATGGCAGCTCCCACCCATATGTTAAAATATACAGAGAAGAATGTTCTGTACACACTAGCTATACCCTCATATGTACTGTCTAAGGGAAACAATATGGCAGCTCCCACCCATATGTATATAAATACAGAGAAGGGATGTTCTGTACCACAATAAGCTATTCCTCATTTGTACTGTCTAAGGGAAATAATATGGCAGCTCCCACCCTATAGTATAATATAAATATACAGAGAAGGAATGTTCTGTAACCACAATAAGCTATACCCTCATACTGTACTGTCTAGGGAAACATAATGGCATCTCCCACCCATACGTATAAATATAAGAGTCAAAGGAATGTTCTGTACTACAATAAGCTGATACCCTCATACGTACTGTCTAAAGGGAAACAATATGGCAGCTCCCATCCATATATATAAATAATATACAGAAAGGAATGTTCTGTACTACAATAGCTATACCCTCATACTGTATGTCTAAGGGAAACAAATGGCAGCTCCCACCCTATGTTAATAATACAGAGAAGGAATCTTCTGTATATACAATAAGCTATACTCCTCATACTATACTGTCTGTGAAACAATATGGCAGCTCCCACCCATATGTTATAAATATACAGAGAAGAATGTTCTGTACATACATAAGCTATACCCTCATACTGTACGTCTAAGGGAAACATATAGCAGCTCCCCCATATGTATAAATTACAGAAAGGAATGTTTTGTACATACATAAGCTATACCCTCATACTGTACTGTCTAAGGGACATATGGCAGCTCCCCCATATGTAATAATATAAATACAGAGAAGGAATATTCTGTACACCACAATAAGCTATACCCTCATACTGTACTGTCTAAGGGAAACAATATGGCAACTCCCACCCATATGTATAAAATAAATACAGAGAAGGAATGTTCTGTACATACAATAAGCTATACCCTCATACTTACTGTCTAAGGGAACAATATGGCAACTCCCACCCAATGTATAAATATAAATATACAGAGAAGGAATGTTCTGTACACAATAGCTATACCCCTCATACTGTACTGTCTAAGGAAAACAATATGCAGCTCCCACCCATATGTTAAAAATTACAGTGAAGGAATGTTCTGTACATCCAATAAGCTATACCCTCATACTGTACTGTCTAAGGAAACAATATGGCACTCCCACCCATATGTATAATATAAATATACAGAGAAGAATGTTCTGTACACACAATAAGCTATACCCTCATACTGTACTGTCTAAGGGAAACAATATGGCAGCTCCCACCCATATGTAAAAATATACGAGAAAGGAATGTTCTGTACATACAATAGCTATACCCTATACTGTACTGTCTAAGGAACCAATATGGCACTCCCACCATATGTATAATATCAGAGTAAGGAATGTTTCTGTACACACATATAGCTATACCCTCATATTGTTAGTCTAAGGGAAACATATGCAGCTCCCACCCATATGTATAAATATAATATACAGAGAAGGAAGTTTCTGTACACACAATAAGCTATACCCTTATACTGTACTGTACTAGGCACAATATGGCAGCTCCCATCCATATGTTAAATATAATATACAGAGAAGGAATTTTTCTATACACATAACTATACCCTCATACTGTACTGTTAAGGGAAACATATTTGCAGCCCCCCCACCCGTATGTATACATATAAATATAGAGAAGGAATGTTCGGTACATACAATAAGCTATACCCTCATACTGTACTGTCTAAGGGAAACAATATGGCAGCTCTCACCCATATGTATAAATATAAATGTACAAGATGGAATGTTCTGTACTGTACATACAATAAGCTATACCCTCATACTGTACTGTTTAAGGGAAACGATATGGCAGCTCCCCACCCGTATGTATAAATATAAATATTAGAGAAGGAATGTTCTGTACATACAATAAGCTATACCCTCATACTGTACTGTCTAAGGGAAACAATATGGCAGCTCCCACCCATATGTTTAAATATAAATAATAGAGAAGAATGTTCTGTACACACATAAGCTATACCCTCATACTGTACTGTTCTAAGGGAAACAATAGGGCAGCTCCCACCCATATTATATAAATATAAATATACAGAGAAGAATGTTCTGTACACACAATAGCATCCTCATACTGTACTGTCTAAGGGAAACAATATGGGCAGCTCCTACCCATATGTATAAATATACAGAGAAGGAATGTTCTGTAAACAATAAGCTATCCCCTCATACCTGCTGTCTAAGGGAACAATATGGCAGCTCCCACCCATATGTATAAATATAAATATACAGAAGAAGGAATGTTTGTACACACAATAGACTATACCCTCATACTGTACTGTTAAGGGAAACACTATGGCAGCTCCCACCCATATGTAAAATATACAGAGAAGCAATGTTCTGTACACACATAAGCTATACCCTCATACTTTACTGTCTAAGGAAACAATATGGCAGCTCCCACCATATGTATAAATATAAATTACAGAGAAGGAATGTTCTGTACATACAATAATCTATACCCTCATACTGTACTGTCTAGGGAAACAATATGGCAGCTCCCACCCATATGTATAAATATACAGAGAAGAATCTTCTGTATATACAATAGCTATACCCTCATCTATACTGTCTAAGGGAAACAATATGGCTGCTCCCCCCCATATGGTATAAATTATACAGAAAGGAATGTTCTGTACATACAATAAGCTATAACCCTCATACTGGTACTGTCTAAGGGAAACAATATAGCAGCTCCCACCCATAGTATACTATACAGAGAAGGAATGTTTTGTACATACAATAAGCTATACCCTCATACTGTACTGTCTAAGGGAAACAGTATGGCAGCTCCCACCCATATGTATAATATAAATATACAGAGAAGGAATGTTCTGTACACACAATAAGCTATACCCTCATACTGTACTGTCTAGGGAAACAATATGGCAACTCCCACCCATATGTATAAATATAAATAACAGAGAAGGAATGTTCTGTACATACAATAAGCATCCCTCATACTGTACTGTCTAAGGGAAACAATATGGCAACTCCCACCCATATGTATAAATATAAATACAGAGAAGGAATGTTCTGTACACACAATAAGCTATACCCTCATACGTACTGTCTAGGAAAACAATAGGCAGCTCCCACCCATATGTAAAAATATACAGTGGGAGGATGTTCTGTACATACAATAAGCTATACACCCACCATACTGTACTGTCGTAAGGGAAAAATATGCAGCTACCACCCAGTGTTAAATATAAATATACAGAGAAGGAATGTTCTGTACACGCACATAAGCTATACCCTCATACTGTACTGTCTAAGGGAAACAATATGGCAGCTCCCACCCATAGTAAAAAATATACAGAGAAGATGTTCTGTACATACCAATAAGCTATACCCTCTACTGTACTGTCTAAGGGAAACAATATGGCAGCTCCCACCATATGATATAAAATACAAGAAGGAATGTTCTGTCACACAATAAGCTATAACCCTCTATTGTACTGTTCTAGAGAACAATATGCAGCTCCCACCCATATGTATAATATAATATACAGAGAAGGAATGTTCTGTACACACAATAAGCTATACCCTTATACTGTACGGTCTAAGGGAACCAATATGCAGCTCCCTCCATATTATAAATATAAATATACAGAGAAGGAATTTTTCTATACACAATAAACTATAAACCCTCATACTGTACTGTTTAGGGAAACATATGGCAGCTCCCCACCCGTATGTATAAAATAAATATATAGAGAAGGAATGTTCTTGTACATACAATAAGCTATACCCTCATACTGTACTGTCTAAGGAAACAATAGGGCTCTCACCACCCATAGTAAATATAAATGTACAGAGATGGATGTTCTGTCCTGTACATACAATAAGCTATACCCTCATACTGTACGGTCTAAGGGAACACTTGGCAGCTCCCACCTTTGTGTTTTAATATACAAGAAGACATGTTCTGTACACACACAATAAGCTATAACCCCACACTGTACTGTCTAAGGGGAACAATATGGCAGCTCCCACCCATATGTTTAAATATAAATATACAGAGGAATGTTCTGTGCACACAATAAGCTATAACCTCAACGGTACTGTCTAGGGGAAACAATATGGCAGCTCCCACCATATGAATAAATATAAATATACAGAGAAGGAATGTTCTGTACACACAATGACTATACCCTCATACTGTACTGTCTAAGGAAACAATATGACAGCTCCCCCCATTTGTATAAATATAAATATACAGAAAGGAATGTTCTGTACACACAATAAGCTGTACCCTCATACTGTACTGTCTAAGGGAAACAATATGGCAACTCCACCCATAGTAAAATATAAATATACGAGAAGGAATGTTTGTACATACATAAGCTATACCCTCATACTGTACTGTCTAAGGAACAATATGGAACTCCCACCCATATGTATAAATATAAATATACAGAGAAGGAATGTTCTGTACACCCAATAAGCTATACCCTCATACTGTACTGTCTAAAGGGAAACAATATGGCAGCTCCCAACCATATGTATAAATAAATATACAGAGAAGGAATGTTCTGTACACCAATAAGCTATACCCTCATACTGTACTGTCAAGGGAAACAATATGGCAACTCCCCCCATATATAAAATATAAATATACAGAGAAAAGGAATGTTCTTACAACAATAGCTATACCCTCATACTGTACTGTCTAAGGGAAACATATGGCAACTCCCACCATATGTATAAATATAATATACAGAGAAGGATGTTCTGTACACACAATAAGCTATACCCACTAATGTACTTCTAAGGAAAACAATTGGCAGCTCCCACACATATGTATAATATCAGTAATGGAATGTTCTTTACATAACAATAGCTTACCCCTCATACTGTACTGTCTAAGGGAAACAATATGGCAGCTCCACCCATTTTTATAAATATAAATATCAGAGAAGGAATGTTCTGTACACACATAGCTATACCTCATACTGTACTGTCTAAGGGAAACAATATGGCAGCGCCCCACCCATAGTATAAAATAACAGAGAAGAATGTTCTGTACACACAATAAGCTATACCCTCATTGTACTGTCTAAGGGAAACAATTTGCAGCTCCCACCCATATGTATAATATAAATATACATAGAAGGATTTTTCTACATAAACTATACCCTCATACTGTATTTTTAAGGGAAATGATATGCAGCTCCCCCCATATGTATAATATAATATACTAGAGAGGAATGTTCTGTACATACAATAGCTATACCCTCATACTGTACTGTCTAGGAAACAATATGGCAGCTCCCACCCATATGTATAAATATAAATGTACGAGGAGGGAATGTCTGTAGTACATACAATAAGCTATACCCTCATACTTTACTGTCTAAGGAAACGATATGGCAGCTCCCACCCTGATGTTTAAATATACAGAGAAGAATGTTCTGTCACACAATAAGCTATAACCCCTCACACTGTACTGTCTAGGGAAACAATATGGCAGCTCCCACCCATATGGTTAAATATAAATACAGAGAAGGAATGTCTGTGCACACAATAAGCTATACCCTCATACTGTACTGTCTAAGGGAAACAATATGGCAGCTCCCACCCATATGTATAATAAAATATACAGAGAAGGAATGTTCTGTACACACAATAAGCTATACCCTCATACTGTACTGTCTAAGGAAACAATACAGCTCCCACCCATTCTGTTATAATAAAATATACAGAGAAGGAATGTTCTGTACACACAATAGCTATACCCTCATACTGTAACTGTCTAAGGGAAACAATATGGCAGCTCCCACCATATGTATAAAATATACAGAGAAGGAATTCTGTACACACACAATAAGCTATACCCTCATACTGTACTGTCTAAGGGAAACAATATGGCAGCTCCCGCCCATATGTATAAATATACAGAGAAGAATGTTCTGAACATACAATAAGCTATACCCTCATACTGTACTGTCTGGGACAATATGGCAGCTCCCACCCATATGTTAAATATACGAGAAGGAATGTTCTGTACACACAATGATAGCTATACCCTCTATTGTACTGTCTAGGGAAACAATATGGCAGCTCCCACCATATGTATAAATATCAGTAGAAGGGAGTGTCCTGTACACACAATAGCTATTCCCTCATATTGTACTGCTCAGGGAAATAATATGGCAGCTCCCACCTTGTATAAATATAAATATACAGAGAAGGAATGTTCTGTACACACAATAAGCTTACCCCATAAACTGTACTGTCTAAGGGAAACAATATGCAGCTCCCACCCATACTATAAATATACAGAGAAGGAAGTTCTGTACATACACTAAGCTTATACCCTCATACTGTACTGTCTAGGGAAACAATATGGCAGCTCCCATCCATATATATAAATATAAATATCAGAGAAGGAATGTTCTGTACATACAATAGACTGTACCCTCATATTGTACTTCTCAAGGAAACAATATGGCAGCTCCACACATATGTATAAATATAAATACAGAGAAGGAATGTTCTGTACACGCAATAACTATCCCTCATACTTTACTGTCTAAGGAAACAATATGGCGCTCCACCCATTGTATAAATTTAAATATACACGAAAGGAATGTTCTGTACACACAATAAGCTATACCTCATACTGTACTGTCTAAGGGAAACAATATGGCGCTCCCACCCATATGTTAAATATACAGAGAAGGAAAGTTCTGTACATGCAATAAGCTATACCCTCATACTGTACTGTCTAAGGAAACAATATGGCAGCTCCCACCCATATGTATAATATACAGAGAAAGATGTTCTGTACACCAATAAGCTATACCCTCATAATGTACTGTCTAGGAAACAATATGGCAGCTCCCACCCATATGTATAATATACAGAGAAGGAATGTTTTTGTACACACAATAAGCTATCCCCTCATACTGTACTGTCTAAGGGAAACAATATGGCGGCTCCCCCATATGTATAAATATACAGAGAAGGAATGTTCTGTACATACAATAAGCTATATACCCTCATACTGTACTGTCTAGGGAAACAATATGGCAGCTCCCACCCATATGTAAATATACAGAGAGGAATGTTCTGTACACACATAGCTATACCTCATACTGTACTGTCTAAGGGAAACAATATGCAGCTCCCACCCATATGTATAAATAAATATACAGAGAAGGAATGTTCTGTACACACAATAAGCTATACCCTCATACTGTCTGTCTAAGGAACACTATGGCAGCTCCCACCCATATGTATAAATATAATATACAGAGAATGAATGTTCTGTACACACAATAAGCTATACCCTCATACTGTACTGTCTAAGGGAAACACTATGGCAGCTCCCACCTATGTATAAATATAACGAGAAGGAATGTTCTGTACATACAATAAGCTATACCCCCTCATACTGTACTTTCTAAGGAAACAATATGGCATCTCCCACCCATATGTATAAATAAATATAATAACAGAAAGGAATGTTTCTGTACACCACATAAGCTATACCCTCATACTGTACTGTCTAAGGAAACAATATGCCAGCTCCACACCCAATGTATAAATATACAGAGAAGAATGTTCTGTACACACAATACTATACCCTCATACTGTACTGTCTAAGGGAACAATATGGCAGCTCCTACCCATATGTATAAATAGACAGAGAGGAATTTTTCTGTACATACAATAGCTATACCCTCATACTGTACTGTCTAGAGGGAAACATATGGCAGCTCCACACTATGTATAATATACAAGAAGGATGTTCTGTACACACAATAACTATACCCCTATCTGTACTGTCTAAGAAAACACATATGGCATCTCCACCCATATGTATAAATTACAGAGAAGAAATGTTCTGTACACACAAAAGCTATACCCTCATACTGTACTGTCTAAGGGAAACAATATGGCAGCTCCCACCCATATGTATAAATATACAGAGAAGGAATGTTCGGTACATACAATAAGCTTTACCCTCATACTGTACTCTCTAAGGGAAACAATATGCAGCTCCCACCCATATGTATAAAATACAGAGAAGGAATGTTCTGTCATACAATAAGCTATAACCCTCATTCTGTACTGTCTAAGGGAAACAATAGTGCAGCTCCACCCATATGTAAATATACAGAGAATTAATGTTTCTGTACATACAATAAGCACTGGGAGTGTACTGGGATGTACTGGGATGGGTACTATCCTAGAGAAATGGAAGGCTGATAGAGTTCCACTGCCTATGCTGATGGGATTTCTTTTTTACACAAACATGAACTTCACTACTGTGACAGACATACACAGATTGTATGGCAGTAGATTGAGAGTCCCGGGACTGGATTCTATAATTAATAGAGCTGAGTTCCAGGTTTCCAATTCCAGGTAAAGGGTAAATTGTATACGGTAAGTGTTCAAAGAAAAACCCAGGGATCAGGTATAGGACCATGTTCTCAGTATAATACATAAGAGCTGCCATACTGCCCCGAAATGTAATTGTGTGGTGGTTCCTGAATTGATGGGCTAGGGCCCTTTTGCCATAGTCGTCCTGATATGAAGTTACCGTTTACCCCTGTCATTGTCTGTGTGTTGTTGTCTGTCTTCGTCGTTGTCTCCTTTGTCTGTTCCATTGTTTTCCATCTGTATGTGTATTGTTGTCTGTCTCTCTCTCCGTTGTCTCCTTTCCTGTCCTGTCCCTGTTTTCTGCACCTGTCTGCATGTATGTTTATGTGTTTTATGTCCTACCTATTATGTCTGTCTGTCCTAATTGATACTGCCTGTCTCTCTGGTCTATTCTTGTGTGTCATTCCTTGTCGATGTCAAAGTCTGTCTGTCTAATGCATGTCTATGGTCTCTATATGCTGCCCACCTTCTCTCTGGTCTGTCTATGTCATTGGTCTATTATATATGATTTCCATGTTTGCCTTTCTAACTGTTGAATGATTGACTGTCTATTTATTGATCTGTTTGTCTATTGGACAATCTGTCTCTCTCTATCTGTCTATATTATTGTCTGTGTTTATCTGTCAGTTGTCTGTCATTTCGCTGCCTCTCTGTCTGTCATGTCTGTCTCTGTCTATTGTCTGTCTATTGTCTGTCTCTCTGAGTCGTCTATCCGTCTCCTCTGCTATTTTCTGTCTGTCTATTGTCTATATCTGCTATTCTGTCTCTATGTCTTCTTGTCTGTCTCTAATGTCTGTCTGTCTATGTCAGTCTGTCGGTCTATTGTAGTCTCTCTGTCTTTCTATGTCGTCTGTTGTCTGTCTATGTCGTCCTCTCTCTGTCTATTGTCAGTCTGTCTGTCCTATTCGTCTTCTCTGTCGTCTATGTCTGTCGTTTATCTGTCTATTGTCCTGTCTCTCTCTCTGTCTCTTGTCATTCTGTCTTCTATTGTCTGTCTCTCTGTCTGTTCTATTGTTCTGTCTGTTGTCTGTCTATTGTCTGTTTCTCTCTGTCCCTATTGTCAGTCTGTCTTTCTATTGTCTGTCTTCTGTCTGTCATTGTCTGTCTGTTGTCTGTCTATTGTCCTGTCTATCTCTGTCTATTGTCAGTCTGTCTTTATATGTCTGTCTCTCTGTTCTGTCTATTGTCTGTCTCTCTGTCTGTCTATGTCCTGTCTCTGTCCATGTGATTTCTGCTGGACCAATTACATTGTGGGTTTTCTCCCAGTTTCATTCTGTGCTTCAGTTTCTACCAGTGGGAGCCCATGACGTATGGCAGTTATCATTACCCCACCTGGTCCATGGTTATGGGGTGGCTGATGTTTGCTTGTTCCGTCATTTGGATCCCATCATGTTCTTATAAAAATGTACTTGGCACCTGGACCTCCATTGAGTTAAATGTTTGTCTGCATTTAAATACAAGGTCAGTGTGTGAACCCCCTTAGGGATATTCACGCTCAGGCCCTCTGGCTCTGGAACTCTGAATGAATGCTGGGAGTTGTAGTTCGGTCCATAAACAGCAAATTCATATTATTATCTGTTACTGGAATCAGTGCATTCAGGGAGAGATTCCTTGGTTCATATCAGGAAAAGCCATTCCGTCACTACAAGCAACTTAATGTAAAGGACACCGTTAAAGGGAATTGTGCCTGCTAGTATATAATACTCACTGGTCAAAAGGCTGATAGGAGCTGCAGTGATGTCAGCCATCCCCCAGTCCTTGTCTCAGGAGCCAGAAGCATTTAAGGCAAACTGCGTAAACACACTAAATAAAAGTAATATTTGGTTTAATTTCCCTTTAAAAGCCAGAAAGATTTTTTTTTCTTTTTCTTAGTAACAAACCAGATTTCTTAATTATTTATAGGTAATAAACTATATTGTTTTTTTTTTTGTTATGAGGAACAAATTTGCTTCCTAATCAGTTAATCTGAGTCTTACCCCCCCCCCCCCCCCCCAGTAATTTAATAAAATGAAAAGGGTTTGTACGATTATTATTGCGTCGCGTCCACTTGTACGAGGAATTATCATCCATCCGGCGATAATTTGTTTTTCCCCAACGTGATAATGATATTTTTTTTCTTTTTTTTACCCTTGGAAGTTGAGCGCTTGTATCGCTATAGGAGCGATAACACATATTCATTAATTTTATTGTTTCTCGCTGCTCGTGTTTCAGGGTTGAGTGACTACAAAATCGAGCAATCAAGAAAAAACATTCAGGCTCTGGTGGGGGTGGGGGTAAAAAAGTAGGTTGTATAACATACAGCCCTCTAGATGTTGGAAAACTACAACTCCCAGCATCCTTTGTGTCATTTCATGATGTCATTTTCCAGCATCCAGAGAGCCTTCATTCCAATGAATCCCCCCATCTTTTTGCTCAGCACATAAGACCACCCAAAATACACCAGCGAAGGGTCAGTTTATAAATGGTATTTAAAGGACCTTGAACCCGACCCCCTTTAAAGCTTGAAGACCGAGTTCTATTCGCTTAACGCATCTTCGGCTCTGTCACATTTTATTAGACGCTGTTTGGAAATGGAAAATCAATGCAGAAAGTCATTTGTAGGGACACAATCTATAGAGGTCAGTAACTTTTGTAATATTGTTTTTTATTGGTAATAATCCAAAGTAACAGATTCACGTGTAACAATAAAAAACACACATCACCCCGGAACAACTAACTAATAAGACCCCGGAAAGGCCACTTGTGGTTGTCATTAGAGATGTCCGAACTTCGCAAATCTGGTCCGCTCGACAATCCGCGAATTTTCGAAAAAATCCACAGCGGACTATTAAAACGCATTAAAACTAAAAAACCTCGAAATACGAGAAATCCTCTTAATTTCGAAGTTTTTAGAAAATACGTATTTTCATGCATTTTCGAAATACAGAAATCCTCTAATTTTGAAAATTTTCGGAAAAGTTCGTAAGGCGGAAAACCGGAAAATTCTGCGATATCCGTACATTCGCGAATGCGGTAACTCGCCCGTGAACTGGGCTAACTAGTTGTCGGCACCCTGATCCACTCACTATATTTCCATCCCACTTCGAATGGTAGGACCCACTTCTCTTTCTATCTACTGCTTGTGGAATGCATCAGAGCAAATGTTTAAGAATTTACTGTTCCTTTAAGAGACTTTAGTTTAATAGATGCGAAGTTTGCCTGTGCTTGTAATTTACAGCAACCAATCATTAAAAAGCTTATGTCTAATGGCTGCTACAAATGTATCCCGCCTCTATGGCATCTGTCCTAGTGTGCTGCTGGATCCATTCATTGTGTTCTAGCACATTTTCTCGGATTTGGACATATTTGAATAATGACACACTTTCTCCATAATACCACAGATTCACATCAGGCGCCTGTCTCCCCTTCCTTTCCCAGCAGTCGGGGAGATGAACTTTGCGTAGTTCAGCTGTACGGACGTATTGATTAACTGTGTTAATGACGCACAGCCCGCTCGGATTTCCCCCCCCCCATCCTTTCTGCAAAATATAGATCATACGTTCAGTAGGTCAACCGTTCCGCGCGGCGTATGTAATGCCGAGCGCATTTATATCGGTACACGTCACATGTTGTATATTAGGTTGGATGTTTAAAAAAAAATATATAAATGAATCAAATAAAATGACACGTTCATCTGGAAAATGTAATTAAAGTTTTATATCTTTATATCTGATTAGTGTTTGCTATGGGCAACTATCTGTAGGAACCCGAGAATAAGGTTAATGATGAAATGTGTTTTTGGGGTCACGTTGGCAGAAAAGAGCAGATTGAAAAAATAAGATCAAATTGGTTTAAGTTAAAAACAAAAATAATAAAAATAGTTCCCCTTTAATCTTATCAATCCTATATGATTCAATGCTAGCCCACATGAGTGTCTTAAAGTGTCTCCATACAAGTCCTTTATCAATGAAGATTATCTCATACACTTCAAACAAGCCTAAAACTATGTATCTAGCTTTTTGAATCTAAAGTTATAAGCATGTAAATTCACTTTATAGTTTTACCCTGTGTCACATCAGCGGTATTACAAACCCCTCCCAAAAACCAATCTTTTATAAAGCCAGTTACAGGCCTGCAATCATTATCATTAAAGGGGTCGTCCAAATCCGCAACAACTATGCGTGCGGAAAGAGGAACCAGAACGCTACAACATACAACACGATGAGCAGGGACAAAAAGGGAGAACCCCTATAGTTTTTATCAGATCCAAGTTCAGGGGATCCCTGAGGAAGGTGGATACATCCCCCCGAAACGTTGGATTGCTTTAAACGTCTGAATAACTATAGGGGTTCTCTTTTTATCACATGCTCATCCGTGTAACGTTCCGGTTTCTCTTTCTGTCTGCAGTACGATTGGCCCTTGGGAATGGGGAATGAACGGGGCAGCACCAGACTAACTAGCAGTGGTGTGAGTGTGCCTATTTATTATTGGTCATTTCGTACCTTCCATATCTTTTCTATGTGGATCGAGATGAGAAAACTGCTTCTGCCAGGCTTCCTGAGTGCTTCAGCACATTCTTTAATCAGGAAGGCCCAGGGCCATAACCTGGCAGATGAACACTGTATGTCCTGTCCTCCTCAACAAAATAACTTGGGAGGTAGGGATAATGAATCCAACTACCCTCCCCAGGTACTTTCCTTTCAAAAAATGTTCCAGTATAGTTGTCCTTTAAAACTCTCCCTATCTTATTTAGTGATTAGGAATTATAGTTAAAGTTGGGGGTTAGTGGTTGGTGATGTACTTTTCACACCTTACATTGGGGACCTTTACTAACGCGAACCCTTCCCTTTATACCTGTCTCAATCACTAGTAATCTTTCTCTCTTTTTTTTTCCCTTTTCAGAGGCTCAAGCTATTGTTCCCCTCAGCCCGACTGGGGTCATTTTTAGCCAAACACGAGGAGAACGGTACAAAAACATGATCGATCCTTTGGGGACCTCATCCCTTGGACTCAAACTGCCCCCTAAAGATTTGTTCAGTTAGCACCCAGTGCTAGTACAGCCTAACACCCCCCACCCCCCCAATCAACCGAATTGCTCCCTCCATTTACACTACACTTCTCTTTCTTCTGGACTTCAATGGAGTGGACGGTTCCGTAGAGAATAAAAGTGGTTTTCCTTTTGCATGCTATAGCAATCACCTAGAGCGACCAGTCTGCTTCCTTCTGCTGTCCATCGACTCACGACGCTTATCGACTACCACACAGCAGTATTGCAGTAAGTCTGCCCTTTATAATCCGCAGACTCCTTTATTTTTCTTTGAATAGTGTGTTTCTTGTGATTGAGGGACATTTTTAGCCAAAATAATAAAAAACAAAAAAACAAAACTCAATCCCCTTATTGCCATTTGTAAGAAACTAGCTCATAGCTTGGTGTCCCTTGCATGTCTAAGGCAGAAATTTGTTTGTGTCAATCGCGTAATGGAGGTTTAAGGGGGTTGCTATCACGGTTAAATAATTAATATTCTGGTAGCCTGGTGTCTTTCAAGTCCCTACGATAATTGTAGCGTTAGTGTTGACTCAACGACCAAACTGATGAACGTTGATTGTTAGTTAATATTGCCACATCCATGGTTCCTTACTTAGCAGTTTGGAATAAAAAGTAACCAGAACAAGACATAATTTCAATTGCTGCCCGCTTCTAAAATAACAAATAGTGGTAAAATATGTTTGTTTATTTAATATTTTTCTTGTTTAATGGAGAGAACATTTTTAGGGCAATTTGATTAATTGTGATCACTTGACAGAAACTTTACATTGCAATACTATGGTATGGTTTTATGGTAATGGTTATATGGTATGGTATATAGATGGTGATTGTATGATGATACGGTAGGTGATATGGTTGGGTGATACGGTATGGTGATACGTATGGTGATAATGGTATGGTGATACTGTATGGTTATAAGGTATGGTGATACGGTATGGTGATAAGGTATGGTGATAATGTATGGTGATACGGTATGGTGATACGGTATGGTGATAGGGTATGGTGGATAAGGTATGGTGATAAGGTATGGTGATAGGTATGGTTTACGTATGGTGATACGGTATGGTGATACTGGTATGGTGATACGGTATGTGATAAGGTATGGTGATATGGTATGGTGAGACTGTATGGTGATACAGTATGGTGATACGGTATGGTGAGACTGTATGGTGATATGGTATGGTGATATGGTATGGTGATACGGTATGGTGATACGGTATGGTGATACGGTATGGTGATATGGTATGGTGTAGACTGTATGGTGATACGGTATGGTGATACGGTATGGTGAGACTGTATGGTGATATGGTATGGTGATACGGTATGGTGATACGGTATGGTGATATGGTATGGTGATACTGTATGGTTATAAGGTATGGTGATACGGTATGGTGATACGGTATGGTGATACGGTATGGTGATAAGGTATGGTGATACGGTATGGTGATAAGGTATGGTGATAAGGTATGGTGATAAGGTATGGTGATATGGTATGGTGATACGGTATGGTGATAAGGTATGGTGATATGGTATGGTGAGACTGTTATTGTGAGACTGTATGGTGAGACTGTATGGTGATACGGTATGGTGATACGGTATGGTGATACGGTATGGTGATACGGTATGGTGATACGGTATGGTGAGACTGTATGGTGACATGGTATGGTGATATGGTATGGTGATATGGTATGGTGATACGGTATGGTGATACGGTATGGTGAGACTGTATGGTGACATGGTATGGTGATATGGTATGGTGATATGGTATGGTGAGACTGGTATGGTGATACGGTATGGTGATACGGTATGGTGATACTTTATGGTGATACGGTATGGTGATACTTTATGGTGAGACTGTATGGTGATACGGTATGGTGATACGGTATGGTGAGACTGTATGGTGATACGGTATGGTGATACGGTATGGTGAAATGGTATGATGATACTTTATGGTGATACGGTATGGTGATACTTTATGGTGAGACTGTATGGTGATATGGTATGGTGAAACGGTATGGTGATACGGTATGGGAGACGTATGGTGATACGGTATGGTGAAACGGTATGGTGATACTTTATGGTGATACTTTATGGTGATACGGTTGGTGATACGGTATGGTGATACGCTATGGTGATACGGTATGGTGTAACTGTATGGTGATATGGTATGGTTATACAGTTAGTGTTATGCTGGTCCACACGGGTCTATATTTTGACCAAATCACCAATCCATTTTACTTAAATCAGCCATTTCAGGCTGAAATATTGCCAGCTAACCTTCCTTCCAACCGACAGACTATGTATCGTATCATCTGTAAACCTTTTGGTTTCTACAAAGACACACAATGGATACAAATGCTGATCAGTACTGTGTTAATTAACACTATGCAACATGAAGATGAAATGGAACTGGCGTGAAAGACGTGTACTGCACTCACAATAAAGGAAGATTGACCCTCTGTTAGCAGATCCAGTAATAAAGGCAAGTGCAACCCAGTGCAGTAACTATACACTATGTACTAGATAACCTTGCAACATACAACAGAAGATAGGACGCGCATCCAACACATTATTTAATGATATTATTAAATATTCTCCAAAAAACAGCAAAAACCTGACGCGTTTCATGCTGACAGAATTACTGTGATTCGTGCATAGCTCACTTTTATTGGCTTGCAGCAACTAGGGGGGTGGGGCTAAGGCATTGGGATTGCATATTCTATATATTCATATTTTTTTTATCTAAACTCTGTAACAACCTATTCGTAACTTAATGCCTAGATTGTAAGTTTTTTTTATACTACACATATCATTATTTTTACATCTAAACACCTGTGTATCCCGTAATATGTGACTGTGTCACTCTCCATTTGGTGATATTATGGTTAGGTGGATAATGTCAAATTTGGATTTTTATTAATTATATGCTTTTAACGTGCCTTAGCGCCACCCAAGACATGAAACGCGTCTGGATTTTGCTGTTTTTATGGAGATATTTAATAAATTAATGTTATACCCTATCACAATCCCAGGGTGCCATGTTTGGATGTGCGTCCTTTCTTCTGTTGTGTTGTAAGTTCTGGTAAGGGTTTGCCTGTGTTTACAAACCTAAGATAAATTAGATCGGATCGCTCAAAATATCGACCCTTGTATGACGTTTTCCTCCGATCAATGATGGGAAAACGACATAAGGAAGTTTATTTGATAAAGAAGATGGGGCCAGGCAAGAATTTTCCGAATACCCCATTTACAGTCCCCATCTCTCCGAAGATTTTCCCTTGAAAGATCTGAGCCTCAAGGTTTTTTTCCGATCGGATTTCCGATTGTTGATCTGAATTGGAAATCTGACCGGAAGAAGGGCTAGCTTAACATACAGTACCCTAAATACATTGATGCAATAAGGAAATCATTCGCTTCCCAGTTTGAAACTAGTGCCAAGCTTCGTACAGAGTTTTGTACGTCTGGTGATAGCCCCTCTTATCTCTACTTTAACGTAAGGTTTATTATCTATGTTTATTAAAGTGACAAATATTCCAGAATCTAGTAAAAGATTTTCTAGGTAGAAATGTCTGGGTCAAGCGTTATGAATTCTGTATTTTATCCTACTGTGAAATGAGTTCGACCTCGATAAAGGTTCTGAATTAAACATTCAATTAATGCACAGCGACAAAATGATTATAAGTGCAAATACCAAGCCTGATAGATTATTACCGTACAATCACTACGCAGCGACACCAAGACCCACTTGAAAGAACAATGGGGTTACGTATTTAATTGTATTGGTTTATTTGAATATCAATGATACTCATCGTCTGTCTTCATAGCGCGTTCCCTATTTCCCAAGCCCCTTCTCGCAAGTGACTTCTGCTTTGTAATACCATTGAAATCTCCCCGTCTGTCAGACATCCAATGGTTCCTATGTGTGTTCATTATCTCTTTCTAAAGCCATGGTCTTTTTGTGCCTAATTTTCTAATACCCGGTGTATGGTGTGATCCCTATTTGGTGTTTCTTGTGCCGTTTAATAACTGTCACCCTCGCGTAATTGTCTTTATATACAAGTCAATATTACAGCTGGACTTTTGTCTATCACATTATATATATTAATCTAATATAATATGGTATTAAGGCATATTCTCCGTTGATCCCAAGCCATAAATCAGTGTAAATAGTGAAAGTGGAATAAGTTTGATCAACGTGCAATAAATTATCCAGACTGCACAATTCATGTCATTAAATTAAATTAACACTAAATGTTACATTGTTAAAGGACGTCTGAGTAGAGTGAAAGGCATGCTGGTATATTGCCACTTTAATTCCCATTTGGTTCTCTTCCAGGTCACCCTTTCGCACATATTAATTATATTTATTTCCTATGACCTTTCATTGTCTTTCTCTAATTCACCTCTCCCTGAACTCTTCTATGTCTGTTCCAATCAATATTGTTACCGTCCCTATTGGGTATTTCTCTAGATTGTGCATTTGGCTGTTTATAATATGATTGGACACGGGTTGGTTAAAAGGCTTTTCCAATGTGCTGTACTGGTTTAGACTGACAGTCTAGGAATCTCAGTGAAGTTAGGGATTGTACACACTGCACAACGCTGACGCACAACCACAACATATGCTTTTGTTTTGTGTGGCTGTGCAATTGCGTTTTTCTTTATTTGGTGTTAATAGAGAAATGCTTGAAACATGTCCATTGTAAACATGTCATTATTGCAAACTGTATATCCCCTTTAATGGCAGGGAATTAGCGATTTATAATAGCTGTGTCGGCACATATCTGATTCCAACCATTGTACGAGGGATCTTCCTTCCGTTTGGACCAATTAAATCTGTCCAAGGATTCTGGGACCTTTAATTCTAAATAATGCCGGGTAGTACTCCCTGCCCTCTTGAAATAACTGGAAGTGCCCGTGCAAACAGAATAGTTTCCCCCTCCCTTCAAACACAACTTTCACACAGTGTCATTGTGTCAAGGATCTAAAAGAAATACACACAGTTATATGCAATTTTTACATTCTGTTGAATGAGAATTCCCCTAAATGTAATTCAATGGCTGGGCTGTCATAAGTTATAGTAGGGTCGGGAGTTGTAGCTGAAAAATAGCACCAAAGAGCATTCTGTACTGTGAAATGGAACCAATATGGCAGCTCCCAGCCATATTGTATAAATAAATATACAGAGAAGGAATGTTCTGTACACACAATAAGCTATACCCTCATACTGTACTGTCTAAGGGAAACAATATGGCAGCTCCCACCCCATGTATAAATATAAATATACAGAGAAGGAATGTTCTGTACACACATAAGCTATAGCCTCATACTGTACTGTCTAAGGGAAACAATATGCAGCCTCCCACCCATATGTATAAATATACAAGAGGAATGTTCTGTACACACAATAAGCTATACCCTCATACTGTACGTCTAAGGGAAACAATATGGCGCTCCCACCCATATGTATAATATACAGAGAGGAATGTTCTGTACACAATAAGCTATACCCTCATACTGTACGTCTAAGGTTAACAATATGGCAGCTCCACCCATATGTATAAATATACAGAGAAGGAATGTTCTGTACATACATAAGCTATACCCTCATACTGTACTGTCTAAGGGAAACAATAGGCAGCTCCCACCCATATGTATAAATATACAGAGAAGGAATGTTCTGTACACACAATAAGCTATACCCTCATACTGTACTGTCTAAGGTTAACAATATGCAGCTCCCACCCATATGTATAAAAATTAGAGAAGGAATGTTCTGTACATACATAAGCTATACCCTCATACTGTACTGTCTAAGGGAAACATATGGCAGCTCCCACCCGTATGTATAAATATAAATATACAGAGAAGGAATGTTCTGTACACACAATAAGCTATGCACTCATACTGTACTGTCTAAGGGAAACAATATGGCAGCTCCCACCCATATGTATAATATATATACAGAGAAGGATGTTCTGTACACACAATAAGCTATGCACTCATACTGTACTGTCTAAGGGAAACAATATGGCAGCTCCCACCCATATGTATAAATATAAATATACAGAGAAGGAATGTTCTGTACACACAATAAGCTATACCCTATACTGCACTGTCTAAGGGAACACATTATGGCAGCTCCAACCCATATGTTATAATTATATACAGAGAAGGAATGCTCTGTACACACAATAAGATATACCCTCATACTGTACTGTCTAAGGAAAATGGAGCTCCCACCCATATGTATAATATAAATATACAGAGAAGAATGTTCGTACACACAATAAGCTATACCCTCATACTGTACTGTCTAAGGGAAACAATATGGCAGCTCCCACCCATATGTATAAATATACAGAGAAGGAATGTTCTGTACATACAATAAGCTATACCCTCATACTGTACTGTCTAAGGGAAACAATATGGCAGCTACAGAGGATCCAATTCCTTAGCAATCTAGCCATTTAGCCCACTGGCCCGAATGAGTGGATCACAAGGCAATGGACCAATAGACTGACTGCTGGAACTTTACCCACCACTGGGAGGTGCCAATTTATGGATCAATTAAACAAATTGGCTGTGATTAATTGTGATAAATTTAATACAAAGGGTAAATCAGCAAATTTTACATTAACCATCATAACAGTACAATTAATGTACAAAGCTTAATGTATGTACTGAATATTTTATCTCTGTTTGTTTGTATTTATAGCTATGTATGGGAGCTGCCATGTTGCTTACTTAGATGGTAGAATTTGAGCTAATTGTGTTTGAAGGCCAAGTTATATAAGTGGGAGCTACCATACTGTTTATCTCTGCATACAACACTTTTCATAGCCCTACAAGCTTAGGTCCACATCTGTGTATTATGTAACTATGTCCAGGTATTTACTATGGTGCGTTTAAATCCGTCTGTCTGTCTCTCTGTAAATGTTTGTCTTCTTAACTGAGTGTCTGTCTCTTTATCTGTCAGTGTACCGGTGTTTATATATTTCCATTTACGTGTTGGGCCTACTGTCTGTTAGAGACAGTGTCTACTACTGTCTTTCTATTCTACATCACACATGTCTATCTTTCATTCTGTCTCTTTGTGTCTGTTATCTGTCTGTCTCTCTGCCCCTCTCTGTCTGTCTCACCCTCTCTCTCTCTCTCGATCTGTCTGTCTGATTCCATTTATCATGCTCAGCCCTGCTGCCTGTTTTTACCTGATTGTCTGTCTATTTCTCTTTCTTTATTAGTGTAGCTTATCATGGGAAATTATAGTCAAAGGGAAAAAAATACAAATGAGGAAACTACATAATCAATGCATATTCCAGGGCCCTACATAGTATTATAATATCTGTACTAGTGCATAGAGTAAAACAAAATCAAAGCCTGGGTTCCCCTTTAAGTCTGGATTCTGGGACACCCCCCCCCACTCCTTGGGGCTTTTAATAGTTAAATGATCATGTGAGGCTCCAAGAGGTCGGTGCCAATTCCAGCTTAAGGGGAAGTGTCTCTAGGCATCAGAGAAAGGTTTTTATTATGCAAATGATATGATTTAGATGTATATATATTTTTATAACTATGGATTCGGTTTCATTACATTAAAGGTCACTCATTTGATATTTGTGTAAGAAAAGGGGCTGATTGTGATCTCACAAATGGGTAATAATGTGAGAAAACCGTTGGATGTGCAACCAATCCAATTATTTCCCCTTGGAACAGTGATAGAAATCAATTTTGTGAAAAGAATCCTAGAAATCAATTTTGTGAAAAGAAATCCTAAAATCAATTTTGTGAAAAGAAATCCAGAATCAATTGTGAAAAGAAATCCTAGAAATCAAATTTGGGAAAAGAATCCTAGAAATCAATTTTGGGAAAAGAAATCCTAGAATCAATTTGGGAAAAGAAATCCTAGAAATCAATTTTGTGAAAAGAAATCCTAGAATCAATTTTGTGAAAAGATCTAGAAATCAATTTTGTGAAAAGAAATCCTAGAAATCAATTTGGGAAAGAATCTAGAAATCAATTTTGGGACAAGAAATCCTAGAAATCAAATTTGGGAAAGAAAATCCTAGAAATCAATTTTGTGAAAAG
>JAACNH010004363.1:0-24417 GCA_019447015.1 Hymenochirus boettgeri | reverse complement strand
TCAGTGTATGAGTATGAGACTGTATTTGTAATTGAGTCAGTGTATGAGTGTGAGTGACAGTGTGTATTTGAGATTGTGTCAGTGTAAGTGTGAGTGACAGTGTGTATTTGTGATTGTCAGTGTATGAGTGTGAGTGAAAGTGTATATTTGTGATTGAGTCAGTGTATGAGTGAGACTGTATTTGTGATTGAGTCAGTGTATGAGAGCGTGACTGTATTTGTAATTGAGTCAGTGTATGAGTGTGTGACTGTATTTGTGATTGAGTCAGTGTGATGAGTGTAAGACTGTGTATTTGTGATTGAGTCAGTGTATAAGTGTGTGACAGTGTGTATTTGTGATTGTGTTAGTGTATGTGTGAGTGACAGTGTATTTGTGATTGTTAGTTTATGAGTGTGAGTGACAGTGTGTATTTGTGATTGTGTCAGTGTATGAGTGTGTGTATTTGTGATTGTGTCAGTGTATGAATGTGAGTGATTGTTAGTGTATGAGTGTGAATGACAGTTGTATTTGTGATTGTCAGTGTATGAGTGACAGTGTTTATTTGTGATTGTCAGTGTATGAGTGTGTATTTGTGATTGTGTCAGTGTATGAGTGTGAGTGACTGTGGTGTATTTGTGATTGTCAGTGCATGAGTGTGAGAAGAGAATGAATGATGGAGCAGAATGAATAGAACATTGTAAATAAATGACTAATAATAAAGGAGAGAGGGCCAGACAGGACCAGTGAGAATGAAATAAATGGAATATATAAAAAATCCCCTTGGTACTTCCATCTGACACTTGGATTGCACAAAGCATTGTGGGTGCTGGCAGTACCCAGGGGATTACTTTCTGCTTCCAAGGACGGACAATAGCTGTTAACGAAATCCCAAATACGAACCAATGCACTTCCACACACTAATCACACGACTTTCTCTTAACACCCCGCCCGTCCAGTCAACTCCTCCTAGTTTGCACCGAAGTGTAACAGCTCCCCACTCCTGCCCACTCAAGTAAAGCGAACGCCATCTTTGGTTCAGGCACTACTCAGCATAGGAGGGTTCCAGTCCTCCATGTTGGATCCAGAACGAGGGTTGGTGTTACTTCCGGCTTCGATAGAAACGCACGGTACTGTTGTGTGTAGAATTGTATTAACTCTTTATGACATGGACACCGTTGTAATGCTGCCGGGGAGGATGTCAGGATGGAGGGGGAGCCGTCTAATATTCCAGCCAGGGATAAAGAGTTAATCTGCTCACAAACTTCACAGGTATCATCAGCCACAGCAGGTGGGCTTAGTGTTTGCGAGGTGCACAAAGGATGCTGGGGATGTAATTTAAAGTTGTTAATGCTTTAGAAGTTTAAAACCTCAATCATTAAAGGACAACTCTACCCTCATAATGATATCTTAGATAGAATGGTCACTTATTGTTATACTTTGTCCTCTGAATTCCAACTGTCAATTCCATAACTGATGTTAACTCTAAGAACCAGGACCAAACTATACAGTTTAGGGTTGGGTGATTTACCTGTATATAAGTTATCTAAAGGCTGGACTTGCCTTTAACCATGAAGACAATGTTTACACTAAGTTTCTATAAAGTTTAGAAATGACACAAAGGTGAAGTAAAGCTAAATAAATGACCCTACAATAATGGTGTAATTCCCCACTAGAGGTTAGATTTAAAGGGCAACTCTGAAATTAGCGTTATTGTGTAGAAATATTCAGTACAAATGGTATTTCCTATTTCTGCAGTCCTTATTCTTATTGAGCAACAATTGGTTTTCTGACTGTTACAGAAGTCATAGACTGGTAATCCAGTAATTACTTGACAGCTGAGAGAAACTATGTGCAACTATGTAGGTCTAGGCTGTATTATGGGGCCTCACCGCCCCTATTGAGCCAAAGATGTGTTTCTTTGTAAAGGGATGGAGCAGCACTTCTTATAACAAAGGCTCTTGCAGTCTCATGTTATATCTAACAAGATCGAAACATGTCATATCTGCAAGTCGGATGATTGGCTCTATACAATAGGCTATGTTGCATGTTATTAAAGGGTAGTTAAAAAAAACAGTATTTTTTCACCCTAATGACCGTAATATGCCAATTAAGCATTTTATCTGTGTATAAATAAATGCAACAAAATACTGATTTCCGTATGCACGGCCCCTAATAGAGACCATGATGGTCTTGCCCTTGACCCAGTCCTGGTCGATTCAGTTGCTCAGTAGAGATCAGAGCATCTTTGACCCATCCAACAGCCATTCAGTAGAAATTACTGTTAGAAATATTCCAAGGATGTGGTGCATCCAGGGAAGAAGAAGGACCATTAGAACCTGAAATGTCAGCTCACTAATGTCAACAGCAGGGAACAGCAAAGGGTATGAAATCAACTTATTTTTCAAAATGAGAGAGATATGTAGCATAACTAAGAAGGCATTATACAAACTAACAATGTAACAAACATTGATAATTTCCACTGAACTGTCCCTTTAAGCCAGCTGTTCTGGACACATGCATAAGCCAAGGTACATGAAGAGGAATTTTGCATATGTGCGACCCTTACTCTGGGGAAACTGGGAGTAAGAAATTACTTTTTGTTTCTTAGATTTTGTGGGCAATGCTATTCATATAGCATGAGACTGCAAGATGCCTTCCCTTATAAGAAGGTGCTGCTCCATTTTTATGTGCAGTGGAGGGCTTTTTGGTCCACCTCTCCCAAGCTATCTAGCTGCTTTGTCTTTTGTAAAGGGATAAAACCCAGAAATTAGAGTAGCGGATACAATCCAAATAATATCTTAAAGGACAACTAACCACAAAACAACACTAAACCAGAAGGCAGAACACCGATATAAAACTAATATCTGTGTCTTACCTCTGATTTTGATATGGGCGCTGAGAATTTACCTAAATAACATATGGTTTGTGCTTTATTTCTCAGCATTCAGTATCACACAGTTAGGTCACGACCATTATGTTCTGCACATGCTCAGTCCTAAGCTATGGCAGAAACTTGTACAGGTGGTCACACCCATTAATAATCTCTAGCCATCCTTTACAGGCCAGATAAAGCAAGGAAGCATGTGACTGAGGTCAGGAGGTGTGGTCTGACACTGCACATAGACACAGATACTTCATCCAGTTCTTAACAGGCTTACATTTACTTTAATACAAATTACTAAAGTGGGATTTTATAGCTTATTGGTGTTTTTGGGGGGTTGTTTTCAGATTCTGGAGTATAAAAAATTGGGTTTAGTTTCTCCTTTAAGCCAAGAATTTGTAAGGCTGCCTATCATAATAGAGATGAACGTTCTCTGATGAAGCGGAAGTTCTGCAAAAGAGTCGACCACACCCCTTTCCCCCATGATTTGTTCCAATGTAGGAGGATTGTGTTTGTGTTCTCGTGCTGTACATTTTGTGAATAATAAACCGATTTCATGGTATTACCTTGGCATTGTTCCTATCCGGAGGCCCTAACGATTTTGCGCATTGTTGATGAACGCTCAATTTGGTTAGGAATGGATTTTCTGTTCCCTGAATTCCAAATTAAGGCTTGAGCCACACTGGCATCACACGTTAACACGTGGGAAATGCGCACTCACAATGTAGCACGTTTTACGGTTGCGGCTAACTGTTGAAGCGGCGCTTTTGCTGTGACCGATAGTCTTCCTCCTGGCTGACCAGTCGGAAGTGCCGAATGGTCGGCCAGGAGGAAGAATTGTATGGTGTACCCACCTTTAGTTTACCAGTTGCATTAATGGCTCCTGATGAATTGCCTGTTAATACTTTTGCATGTTGGAGCATTCCTCTAAATACCAATCACTTTATTGTGCAGGACATGGACGGGTTAGGCAGTGTTCCTCTTCATTTGGATCTGTTGAAGAGATCAGAGCAGAATGGTTACCCTCTATTGGAAAGACAAAAAAGAAGAAAAAAAAGCCTGGAAGGGAGAACAAGAAAAGAAGCAACAAGAATCAAGATGAAACAGTGCATAACCGCCGTGAAGATCATGATATGATCAACTTTCCAGATTTCCAAAATATAATTGTCTTCCACACACCACGGGAAACTAAAACACTATCTTTGTTTTAAAGGGTAGCTCCATCTTCCATACAAACTTTTTCTGTAGCATAGGGGACACCATCCCAACCCCAACCGCCATGTTTGTTTGCAAATAAAATAATCAGAAAAGGTACTTACAGAGCTTTGTTCGCCCGACGTTCTGATCCGGACCTCTGCATGCAGGAAATTGTAAGCAGGGGTCGGACCGGCAGCCGCATCCGTTATTGGTTCAGAGGCAGCCATCATAGACGCGGCTGCAGGCAGTGCAGGATCCGGGCGACGAAGCTCTGTAAGAACATGACTGATTTTTTTCAAACAAATATGGCAGTTGGGGGTGGGGTGGGGTCCCCTACACTATAGAAAAAGGTTTTATAGTTAGGGCACCAGGCAGCAAACGGTTTGAGAGGGAGGAGGGTGAAGGGCTCTGGTGGGCAAGACCGAAACCTCTCAGAGGCTAAGAGGCGTAAACCTTTTCACTCACAGACAGGCTCCTGCTCTCCACTTTCTGGGACTTTAGACAGACATGAACCATTTGGAGCAGAGGTGTAAGGTAAGGATGGGTACACACAAAGGGATATTTTGTCCCAACAGAATGTTCACTACGAGCGAGCGCTTGGCCGGGCAAAATGACTGACAGTCATGGCAATAGTGGCTGCGGCCGACAGTTCACACAACCGATTGGCGGTCCCATAGGGAACCGCACGTCGGCCTGATTTACCAACATGTCCTTCCCCCCGTTTGTCCGATCCAGGCGAACATCAGTCAGGTGGCGTCCGAAAGCAGCACAGATTTTTCGCCCCAATCGACCGATGCACAGAAGTATCGGTCGATTAGTCGAACAATCTGCCCATGTGTACCCAGCCTTAGTTTTGGGGCTGGATGTGCCCTTTAAAAATACCACTAATTGCCTATTAAATAGATCGGTTCATTGTTGTCTGCCCTTTTCCTATTTTCTGTGGCCTTTCTTGTGGCATTCTTCATTCAGTCAATAAGGATATCTGAGGCACTGACCAGGAAAAATAGTTACCATAGGCATGGAAGACTGTGGGGAAGAAGAGGAGTATTGACAGCAATGATCACTGCAATTTAAAGTAAGAATTAAAGAAGAATTAATCTCATGCAATAACTGACTCTTTTCTGACAGTAACTACTGTTTGTCAGTGACAATAACTGGGGAGGAGCCAGAAGTCAGTAACTGCATGAGTAAAATCTCTGTTAATTAAGTGCAATGTATTGTTTATAAATTGAAAGGTGTAGAATTCTCAAAACCTACAAGTACAAGGCTATGCTCCCCCCACACCCTGGCCCATTGACCTTAGTACCGTGACTGTTCTTACATTGTGCATGTGCAGTTTTTATACAGGTTTGTCTGATATGAATGCTTTTGCTTCTCTCTGCACTTTTAATAATTTAATTTGTAAGCATTGCCTAACAGAAAAACATCAGTATGTTTGTGGATTTTATATAGCGACAACATCTTCCGTACACTTTAAAATTGCATGTATACATCCACATCAGGCCCTGCCCCGAAGAGCTTACAATCTAAGCACATTTATTTGATACATACAACATACATGCAGTGTGTCTTTATGATTGTGGGGAAACCAGAGTGTCCAGAGGAAAACCACGCAAGCGGGGAGAACATACAGATTTCTTGCAGATGTGTCCAAGGGGCTTAAGTGCTGGAATGCATCAGTGCTAACCATTCTAAGCCACTGAGCTACCGTGTTGCCCATATCTGTAAAAAAGCAGCATATTCGCCTCTATACACAAAATAATGAATTGCAGTGTGGACCTTTAGTTAGGTTGAACAATCTCTGAGGAACACTGTTTGTCGCATACACATTGGTGGTGTAGCTAAAATATGGGATTTTCTCTATGTGTCGTCATTGTGTATGGGATAGCTTAACATCATACAAGAGAAATCCGAGAGATAGGATTTCTCATTATATATCTAGGTACAAACCCTTTTAAATCCAGGTAAATTTTGGGGCTAATTTGATTGTATCAATCGTAACACTCATTAGACAGGGCACTTCAAAGGATATAATCAATTTCAAAGTTACTACCACTAGATAACCAGACCATTCCTTTACATGCTTCTAGACAAAGTCTTTGTCGTCTTTAGGTTTTTTTTTAGTATTCCATGGTTTATAATTATGGTCTCTTTGGATAAATCTGAGTTATCTCTATGGATCCGTAGAGGCCCAGTCCAGCATTGAGATCTTGTGCTGGCAGCAGAATTAGGAAAAGGCAAGTGAAACATCAAGGAGAATTTCATCAAAGGTGTCATGCATGATCATGGAGACTATTGTGTCCCTGATGACCCCGAACTCTTAAAAACAGATGGTTATGATCTAAAAAGGACAACCAACCAGCAGACCAGCTCGTTACTTTCATTACAAGAACCCTGGACAGTAAGGAAAAGACCTGCAAGGAACTCCAGGTACTAGCTAATTGCCTAATCTCAGAACTGTGTTGGTTATCACAGCATTAGCCATTTTGTTTTTCATTGAAAATGGTTTGTGGGTAAGGTAACATATTATATGCATGTGCAATCCACCATACATGTATGAGGACCTTGTACAGGCCCTGTATATAAGTTTGAAATAGTTATTTATTTATCATAAGCCGGAAGTTACAACCCATAAAAAATCCTTTACCAATTTTTTTACAACATCAAACAATTGAAAAAACTAAATGGCTCGTAAACACAATAAAAGTTGAATAGATAGCATTCCTAATATATAAGGCAATCCTTCTCACGCCCAATTCTGGGACCAATTGACATTCTGATTGGAATATTGTTCTGCATCGATCTGGGAGCCATTCAATATTTGTACTATCAGCCCATATGTTTGTATGTGTATGACTAACATTAGGCTTAATGGTCGCACAGATATTGATTAATAGCTGGAATTAAAGGCCATGTCCACCCTAAAACAAAAAAAAAAAAAAAAAAAAAAACGAAAATGGTGACTGTCAGTTATCTGCCCTCAATCCCACTGCTATTTATCCAAATGTATTACATGCATGACAGATTTTAATGATAAGTTATATTCTTTCTGGCAAGCTATCCACCTCCCCCCTCTGCCCAAAGAGCTTATAATCTTGAGAATGGTCAGAGGAGCAGCAGGTGAAACAGTAGTCAATCATTGGTTTGTGATGCCAGCTTACTCTGCCAGAATGGGGACAATAATATCCTTAAATATCTGGTTAGTAATGCAGGTAATAAAGTGCAAAATATATCAGTTGGGGTTGGGGGCAGATAACTGAGAATTGACCAGTTTTATGTTTTAAGGTGATCATGCCCATTAATGTATAAAAAGAAAGGTTGAAGTAGTACCAGATGTAGGAAGACTCTCAAAAGATGTCTTGTAACTGCTTTATTCACACTTACATGTTTCGGACGCTGGGTCCTTTATCAGATGTGAAACATGTAATGTGTGAATAAGCAGTTACAAGACATCTTTTGAGAGTCTTCCTACATCTGGTACTACTTCAACCTTTCTTTTATACTGATGCATGTGGTCCGGACAGGACACAAGTAGCAACCAGAGGATTTCTGACGGTTTTTAGGACTCTGTGCATGTGTATGCCCATTAATATGGTTAGTAATCCATTACAATATACAATAGTCATTAATAAAAACTGAATTACAAGGGTTTTTTTTACCTAAAAACCAGTGTTGCCTTTTGCTTTACATGGAAGAATCTCTTTTTTACTGCAGTTTCTAAACTTTTGTTACCGTTGGATTCTCCTGTTGATATATATAATGTACATCCTTTTGTAAAATATAAGGATCTTAGATGTGCAACAAGGCGTTCCATGTCCAATAAAAACAAGGCAGCAGCTCAGATCATGTAATTCCTTGGTGCCTCCTAATATACTTACAATTATATTATATTTGCAAATTTATAATTTACAGGATATTCATTATTATGTGGTGATTGTTTGAAGGCTGTATGAAGCAATTCACTCTTTTTATTGCTTTTATTAATTTACACCTTCTTGATTTTGATATTTATATTCTTTATACTATACCCCCTTAATGGGTCCCAATTGTAATATATATCGTTCAAATCCACGCTCTACTACGTAGTAGAACATTACGGAAGTTTTACCTTCTCTGCAACCAACCACCCGGCACTGCACTGCTCAACTCTCTCTAGATGCAGGAAAGCAGCAGCCACAGATGTCACGCCACCCAAAGTCAATGTGATGACATTGTCAAACACACGTCGCCTCGTACATTGACCTTACTGGTGGCACAACATTGGCTGGCTGCTGCTTTCCTGGGGGAGTGACTATGAGTCTAGGACCAGAGAGGGGAGGAGTTAGAACAGCATGGGGACAGTTTGGGCAGAATATATTTAGGTTTAAAGCTTCTGAGGCCTTAAATATGGGCTTGCAGCCTTGTGCTTTTATATGGTCACAGAACTCCTTTATAATATCAAATATCATTATAATTGACAGTAGGAGGTACATTATCTACTATATATTAGACACTGGCTTGGTTACTCATGACATTGCTTAACCATTTTTTTGATCCCTTAAATAAAGGAGAAGTGGGAGAATGAAAGGTGGATGTTGCTGGCAGACATGGGGCAGCAAATTGCTCACCTGGAATCAGAAATAAGAATTCGCACTGTGAGAAGGAGATTCTGAAAAGAAAAACAATGAACTTCAAGAGCAGTTGACCAAAAGCTCCAGGACAATTCTCTACCTTAGTCAGCAGGTGAAGAACTGGGAGACTGATAGGGAAGACAATGGCTTCAGTCTGAAAAACATAAAAACTGAAAGTAAGTGGGTGCGTTTCTATACTGCTTTGACGGATACGAACAACTAAGCAATTCCTAGAATTTTTAACTGCGGACCAAAATTATGTCTTGGCAAGATACGTAGGAGAACTGAGGTTGGACCTCAAAATGCCCTTAGCTTGGAAGATCAGCTTTTCCTTGTCCTCACACACGGCTGCTTCTGGCGTGTTTGCTGCAGATTTGGCTTTTCGATTCAGAGTGTCTGAATCTACAGTTTCTCGTATCTGGTTGAACTGGACAGAGCTCTTAGAAGCACGCCTGACTCAGGTAAGCTCGTTCTAAATAATGTAGGTAATGCTAGTGCACCCAATGTTTTCTGCACGTGCAACACAATGCACCAAACGTGTTTGATTTTAGTCTAATGGAGTTAGCGTAATGAAAGCTAGCATAGGGGGCAAACTAACCACATAAATAAATAAAAACTTAGATGTATTTCATGCGCCATGTTAAACAGTTGTGAATTCTGCCATTTTGAATCATTTTTTCCTTGTCCTGCTCCTGAGAGGTTTATGGCAAGTGCATGGAGCCCCCCCCCCCCCCTTTTCCGGTTTCTTTGATCTGCATCGAATCTGAGGTAAAACCAACATTCGGAAAAGGTAGGAAATCCCCCAAACCTAGACACTAGGTTTAAAACCCCCAAATCGGCCCTAAATGTACTTACCAGCCCTTGTTCCCTTGGCTGCTCTTCCACGCGAAAGCAGTAGAAGGTGTCCGATCAGCAGCCATATCCGTGCACGAAGCAGCAGAAGAGGCAGAGAACAAGGGCTGATAACTACATTTAGGAGCTGATTTGGGTTTTAAACCTAGCGACAGGGCCAGATTTAAGGAACAAAAATGACTATAAGGGGTTGAATTGTTGGTAGGAGATTGACAGCCTCCCCTTCAACCTCAGGCCCCCATAATGGTAAACATCCTAGGTTTGGGGGCTTTCCTACCATTTTTGGTTTTGGGGACGGGTAAACTTTAAAGTCTGTTTCTTGTTGAAAATATACTTAATATTATACTTATACTTATATCTTTACTTAGAATCACCACCAATAGAATACTTCCAAACTTGTCCAGATAGGCAGTCCTATTGTAGAGTGTAAAAGTGAAATATACCCTTCCATGGTAGAAACCAGTCATACTATATTTCCTCTAAAAAAGAATTTGTGTTTAATGGCATGTCCATCCCCAAAACTGGAAATCCACCCAACAGTTCACCACCCCTGTGTAGAATAACTTTTTGCTGTAGTGCTTGTAGTTTTCTAGGATGGCTGGAGTAAAGTTTCAGAAAGCAAGCATGGAGGCTAAGAGGTGCTGCCTCTTACCTTTCTCTGAGAGGGAGCCCTCCCCCCCTCTCGGTCCCATGGGTGTGTAGGGCACCCAGCCCCCCCCACTGCCGATTTAGATTTCTAAAAAAGTCTCAGAAACCTACATATAGACCTTACTTCCCTCAGCTGTGTGCATAGCCAACCCGCTCTGTGATTGGCTGCCGGCTAGCCAATTACAGACACAGTGCCGGTCCCACCCTCACTGCGTTTGGCCAGAAGTATGTTTCTGGGGCTTAAGAGAAAAATCTAAATTGGGGAGTTGGGGGTGGGCAGGGGTGCCCACACACAGGGGAAAAGCTATTTTAGGGGTAGTCATACATTTTAAAGTATAATGGAATTCTAAAAATAAATTCAGATGATTCCTCACATAATGAGGAAAATCTACTAATTTTATTTTTTTGAATGCTAACATATTACCATTCCAATCATGATTCTCCCCTCCCGTTTCCCATGTCCCACATGGGGAATAATACTAATTATTATTAGACTTTTTTCTCTTAATACCATAAGTTTCTAACCCAACATGAATTGGGTCCTTGCAAAGCCACTTCTATTTATTGATTATAAGATATGGTATAGTACACTTGCAATGGATGTCGATCTTTTTATTCTGAAGTGTTTGGCTGTATTGGTAAGACGAAATGTCTGTTTTATTCGGTGCCGATCCTCTATAGCTCTAGATATGTGGATCTATTTGAACCCAAAAGATTGACACTACCAGGGACTGAGTTGCACAATTATGGACTGTACAGACCTCTTCTTTGAAGTACAAGCAAAGGACCGTTCGAAATCTTCTTCCCACCCATGCAGGAATCATATCTAAGACGTGGTATGCCATTGCTTCTTCCAATGGTTTCTCATCACTTTTCATCTAGCTTACCATTTGGAATAGCCCACAAAATAATGGACGGGCAACCTCCAGAGGAGCTGCCTGGGGTAACAACCCCATTGTTACAGTTTCCACCCTTTATGCAGAATGGTCCAGTCCAGTTAACACAAGAGCAACACAAATGAGCAGGCAAGTTCTCAGCGTACTGAGTCTTATCGACAAAGCACTTCATTTTCGCTTTTTAAAGAATGTATCCCCACAGAGCATGGAAGTTCAGGTAGACAGAGCCTGGATCATCTGCGCTACCTAGCTTGTCTCCTGCACGAACCAATGGGTTTAGCATAACTGGTATCTTCAATTCAAATGAACTGCCCTAACATTAAATTTTTTTGCAGTACCTTTAAACCATAAACGCCATACAAACATTACATTTGGCTGATAATTTAAGGTTTACACCCATTAGTCAATGTCATTAAGTGATCCATCTGCTGGATTACACAACATGTAATATACATGACGAGGAGTGACAGCACTACTCTCCCAAGCAACGGGAGGTCTACAATCATTCCTCATAGTACAGGAAGTCTGCTCAGCTTTGAGACAGGACCAGTCTGTACTAGGATCATTAAAACACATTCCATTTGAACAATTGTGAGAAATTGCTTAAAAACAAAATTTCTCTGGTTGGGGTCGCGCCCTGTAATGAATACGGAGGCCCCGCGATCATAAGATATAGGGAGATCATTCAGAAGTGTGTGTAGCCACATCCTTTACAAATTGCAGCCCATGTTTTAGGTCATTGGTCACACATCCTTTACAAATTGCAGCCCATGTTTTTAGGTCATTGGTCTAAACTGAATCTTTTTTTAATCTGAAGATTTACTATAACAGTCAGTAAAAGTGCATTTTGCTATGCTGTATTTTCATTAATGAAACGAAACACTGGAGCGTTCCAACAATAGCAATCTCAAATGAATATATACATCTAGAAGGAGCTGCTATTTTACATCCATAGAATCATGATAAACTAATTTAGAAATACTGAATACATAAAAATAAGTATCTGACATTTAATCACACCATAAATAACCATGTGGTAAAATGGGACCTTTTATCATTCTTTAAAAAGGTCTCAAAGCTGTATTTTCTTATTTTATTTAAGTGTATTCTATACCAAGGCTTCCCTAATATTTTTAATTTGTCCAATCTGCTTTGCCTTATACCTGCCATTTGTTTTCATTTTTCCCCGCAATTTACATTATAAAAAAAAGCATTGCAGTTTGACTCTGGTGCATTGTTCTTAAGGTCACATCAGAGCACACGTGGACATCCATAAGATTGGAAAAGAAGTTTCATCTTCAGGTTAGGAAAGGTTTCTTTACAGTGAGAACGGTGAAACTGTCCTCCAGCAGATGTGGTAATGGCAAGTTCACTGAACAGCTTTAAATTGGGCTAGATAAGTTTCTAAAACTACTACTAGAATTACTAGTATAAATAAATATACTGCAATTCTGGTTGGTACAGGTTACTATACAATATTGAGAATTACTGGTATTATACATTTACTGTAGTTCTGGTTGGTACAGGGATACTATATAATAAGAGAATTACTGGATATTAATACATATACTGCAGTTCTGGTTGATCCAGGGATACTTTGATTGCCATTGGAGGCGGGAAAGAATTTCCCCCCCTTTAGCTGGGTTTTTTGCCTTCCTCTGCATCACTGTTAGTTGGGTTAAAAAGAGGGTGAAAAGGTTGGACGCATGCTTTATTCAACCTCAATTACTTGTTACAAACAAGTGATTAATGGGATTTATTCCTTCTAAGTTTATAGGGGCTTATTAATAAAAGTTGCAAACATGTGCCTGTATTTTAAGAACTACAGAAACCAATGTTAGATATTCACTGGTCAGAAGACATCAGGTTAGCTGCTGCAACTTATTAGCTTGGCAAAATATTGGACTATTATTAAAAAGGCTCACACTCAAACTAATTAAAATGGGTTTAACAAGTCTCGTTCCCTCCTCTAACCATTAAACCCCCCATTGATGTACTTTAATAAAACAGCCTGCTTTCATCAGCAAAAATCAGCTACTTGTTCTAATGAGGATATGTTTTTGCATAATTTGGGATGGCATTACTGCTCATTAGAAATCACATGTGGGCCAAGTAGAAACAAGTACGTTTTAGTGAACATAGGGCTGTTCCAGTATATTTGGATTCCAATGAGCTTCTCTCCATTACCAGAACTGTGCATAATACCTCCAAGACTTAAGGACTATTTAGCACTGAATTTTTGTGTCTTTATTTCTACAACTTCTGCCAAATGTTTTAGATCGGAGCTAGTCCGGATTACAAAACCCCAACCCTTACACACTATAGGCTTATGCAATGAAAAATTCAATTGATCTGCAGCAACCAATCTTACCTAAGCAAGGTACAACACAGTACCAATAAAGCCGGTATCGTTTTATGACACTGAGGCCCCACACACTTGTTCAGGAGACCGTAAACTTTGCTCGGCTGCGGTAGTCTTCCTATAGGAGTCTGCCACGGTCGAGTGAAAAACAGTTCCAAACATTCTACCTATGCTGTGGTATAATGAGAACGCTCAAGGCTATTTTGATCTTTGAAAAATCTGTCCTGTGTGTACCCAGCTCACTCCTCTGCTCCTTATGGTTATCATGCAGTGTCTAGTCAAAGTCCAGGAAACGGAGAGTAGGAGCCTTCCTGTGTGCCCCTTCCATGTCCTGAGGACTCTGGCATGCACAGAGGTCCACTTTATACCTCTTTGACCCACAACTATCTTTAAGATCTATTAAACTAGCTTATGACCCTGGGGTGGATTACTCATGTTGGTAGGAATCTGTCAAAATGTTATCTGTGTAGATGCATCTGTAGCAATCTCTTACATTACTTTATTGAAAATTGACTGCCATATAAGGAGATCTACAGATTCCTTCCCAGGATGCATATTGAAATGTTCCCAACAGTAATTTCTTCTGATTGGCTTGTTAAATGGGTCAAAACATGCTCTGTCTGTACTAAGCAACTGTACTAACCCAGGATGTAAAGCCATAAACACTATAGAGGTCCTGCAAACAGGAAGTTAGTACTTTGAAGCATTTGTTAAATACCTGGATGGGAAGAATATGGTATTGGAACAAGAAATTTATCCTTTTTTTTCTTGAAACCTGTACATGTATTTTGTACTGAACTACACTTTAAAAACCCACGATTCTGAATTTCAAAATTTGCACTCTGCCAAACTGTATGTTAACAAAAAAATTAACCATTCTTTAAATATTTTAAGTTCAAAAAGGAACTTTATTGTAGAAGCATGGACAGTGAATTTAGTTCTTGTATCCTCTGCTGGCCTCTGCGTCCTCTGGCACGCTCAAACTTTCTACCCTTAGAAAACACTATGCCTAGAAAAAAAAAACACATTCCTGTACAGCAGTATAATCTATACAGTTAATAAATTCATGCTTATAGTAAAAGGTGCAAACATTTGCTATTAATTATCAGCAACCAATCAGGTGATAACCTTTACTTGTCTACTTAATCTACGTTTGCAAACATTTTATAACTGACTCAATCACAAATACACAGTCTCACACTCATACACTGACTCAGGCTGAGGCCACACTTGCAACACAGGAATCGCGCACAAAATCGCAAGCGTTATCGCACGCGATTGTGTGCGCGATTCTAGTGAGTTTTGCGCATGCGTTACCAAAACACAAACGGACGCGCAATCGCATGCACATCGGAACTCGCGGGAATTTTTGCGCTCCTGCAATTTCCATTTTAGCGGCAAGCGCGAAACACGTGCGTGAAAAACGCGCTAGTGTGGCCTAGCCCTCAATCACAAATACAGTCACACACTCCCACTCATACACTGACTCAATCACAAATACAGTCTCACGCTCCTACACTGACTCAATCACAAATACACACTCAATCACAAATAGTCACTCACACTCATACACTGACTCAATCACAAATACTGTCACGCATGGTTGCGGACTGCACACCCCACACTGACTCAATCACAATGCACACTGTCCCTCACACTCATCACTGACTCAATCACAAATACTCTGTCACACACACACACTGACTCAATCACAATCAACACTCACATACTGACTCAATCACAATACACTGTCAGACACAACACACTCCGACTTAATCACAATACACTCTGCCACAGACACATCACAATACACACTGTCACTCACCAACTGACACACAATACACTCTCTCACCTGACACAACCACAAATACACTCTGTCACCACTCTCACTCTTACACAATCACAATACACACTGTCACTCACACATACACTGACTCAATCACAAATCAGTCACACACTCATACACTGACTCAATCACAAATACACAGTCTCACACTCATACACTGACTCAATCACAAATGCACACTGTCACATACGGTACACTGACTCAATCACAAATACCATAACAACACACACCACTGACTCATTTAAAACAACACACCACTGAATCAATAACAAATTCACACTGTCACACACACTCATACACTGACTCAATCACAAATGCACTCTGTCACCACACTGACACAATAACAAATACACACTGTCACATACACTGACACAAAACACTACTGTCACACACGCTCACACCTGACACCACACTCACACTCTGACACAATCACAAATACACACTGTCACTCACACTCATACACTGACTCAATCACAAATACAGTCTCACACTCATACACTGACTCAATCACAAATGCACACTGTCACACATAAACTGATTCATCACAAATACTCACTCACACTCATACACTGACTCGATCACAAATACTGTCATGCACACCCACACACTGACTCAATCACAATGCACACTGTCCACACCCTCAGACACTGACTCAATCACAAATACATGTCAGACACACACATACACTGACTTATCACAAATACACTCTGCCACAGACACAATCCACAAATACACACGTCACTCACACACTGACACAAATAAACACTCACACTCTGACACAACCACAAATACACTCTGACCACACCACTCCACTCTTAACACAATCACAAATACACACTGTCACTCACACATACACTGACTCAATCACAAATACAGTCACACACACCATCACACTGACTCAATCACAAATAACAGTCTCACACCATACACTGACCATCCACAATGTCACTGTCACAATCCACTGACTCAATCACAAATACACTACCCACACACTGACTCAATTACAATACACACTGACCACACACACACACACTTAATAAGAAATACAACCTGTCACACACACACTCATACACTGACTCAATCACAATGCACACTGTCACACATAAACTGACTCAATCACAAATACACACTCACTCACACACTACACTGACTCAATCACAAATACTGTCATGCACACCCACACACTGACTCAATCACAAATGCACACTGTCACTCACACTCATACATTGACTCAATCAAAATACACGTCACACACACACACACTACTTATCACAAATAACAACTGTCCACACACACTCAGACACTGACTCAATGACAATACACTGTCAGACACACATACACTGACTTAATCACAAATACACTCTGCCACAGACACAATCACAATACACACACTGTCACTCACACACTGACACAAATACACTCTCACACTGACACAACCACAAATCACCTCTGTCACACACTCCACTCTTACACAATCACAAATACACACTGTCACTCACATACACTGACTCAATCAACAATACAGTCACACCTCATACACTGACTCAATCACAAATACACAGTCACACACTCACATTCATACCTGACTCAATCACAAATACACACTCTCCACACAAACACTCACTCAATCACAAATACAGTCACGCACACCCACACACTGACTCAATCACAAATGCACACTGTCACTCACCTCATACACTGACTCAATCACAAATACTCTGTCACACACACACACTGACTCAATCACAAATGCACACTGTCACACATACACTGACTCAATCACAAATACACACCACTCCTCATACTCATACACTGACTCAATCACAATACTGTCACGCACACCCCACACACTGACTCAATCACAAATACTGTCACGCACACCCACACACTGACTCATCACAAATGCCACACTGTCACTCACACTCATACACGACTCAATCACAAATACTGTCACACACTCACACTCTTCACTGACTCAATCACAATGCACACTGTCACACATCACTGACTCAATCACAAATACAGTCACACACTCCACTCCTACACTGACTCAATCACAAATAAACTCTAACCACACACACACCACACACACACTGACTCATAACAAATACACACTGTCCACACACACACACACTATACCTGAATCTCACAATACACTCTGTCACACACACTGCCACACACAATACACACTGCACACACTCACACTCTGACCAATCACAATACACCCTGTCACACACTCACACTCTGACACAATAACAATACACACACTGTCACTCGAACTTATACAACTGACTCAATCACAAATACAGTCACACACTCACACTCATTCACTGACTCAATCACAATGCACCCTGTCACACATACACTGACTCAATCACAAATAATGTCCCACACACACACTTATACACTGACTCAATCTCAAATACACTCTGTCACACACACTGACCAATCATAAATGCAGTCACACACACCTCACACTGACACAATCACAAATACACACTGGCCCTCACACTCATACACTGACACAATCACAATACACACTGTTACTCACACACTGACTCAATCACAATACACAGTCACACACTGACTCAATCACAAATACAGACTATCACACACTCATACACTGACTCACACACTCATACACTCTGTCACACATACACACACTGACTCATCAACAATACAGACTTTCACACACTCATACATTGACTCAATCACAATACAAGCTGTCACTCACTCACATGCTGACTCAACCACAAATACACTGTCACTCACACCTCACTCATTCACACAATCAACTCTGTCACGCACACACACACTGATAAAATGACTCAATCAACAATGCACTCTGTCACACACACTCAAACACACTACAACACTGACTCAATCACAATACACTCTGTCACAACACTCACTCTTACACAATCAAAAATACACACTGTCACTCACACATACACTGACTCAACACAAATACAGTCACACACTCATACACTGACTCAATCACAAATTCACAGTCACACCACTCACATTCATACACTGACTCAATCACAAATACACACTCTCACACACAAACACTCACTCAATCACAAATACAGTCACGCACACCCACCACTGACTCATCACAAATGCACACTGTCACACACTCATACATTGACTCAATCACAAATACAAGCTGTCCTCACATCACACGCGACTCAACCACAAATACACTCACTCTCACACTCATACACTGACTCAATCACAATACACATGCACTCACACTCATACACGACTTATCACAAATACACAGTCACACACACTATCACATATACTAGCGCTCACACACATTTACAACCATACTCTCTCAAATACACTGACAATCACATACTATAACACTGGTAAAACACACAATCACAAATACTATCAAACACACACAATCACACATAATATAACACACTTTTATATACACAGTCACTTGTACATTGACATAATCACACATACATCACACACTCTCACTTACACTGACCACATTACACACACATACATCACATTCACACTACACTTTTATTACACTACGAATTATCACACACCAATTTTTTCCTACACACTTGCCCATAGTATTACAGTGATTCAGATAAGGATGAGAAGGAAGGAAACACAGCAGACTATGGGGTTCTAGGGAGCAGACATACTGATCTCCTAACCCACATACTTACTTCAACACGGAAATCTTTAGAAAAACACAAAAGAAGCCAAATCTGTAATGTCTTCCTGCACTGGCGCAAAAAATCCACAGGTAGCAGGACTGACATGACATCATAAGGAGAAATGTATTGCAACTTAACTTACAAGAGATCCAGCACTGACTGGGGAGGGGTGCTGCGCAGGGTTTTCAGGCAACAGCTAGCCTGTTACACAGCTCACGCACATTCAAAATACAAAGGAGTATTTTTTTTTTTCTTGTCTGAAAATATTATTCTTGGTTTATTTTATTTTATTTAATGTTCTGTCTAAACACAGACTGTCAGCTTTGAGAATTTATCCCCAAAATATAAATAAGAATAGTTTAAAGAAATGCTGTCATCATGTATTTTACAGAGCACATCAGGGATCAATAAAAGTTCTTATCATTAAAAATGCTGCTAATTTTGTCCAACCAATCAGATCTTATTTAACATTTGAAAGCTAACATCTGATTGGTTGGGGCAAAATTAGCACCATTTTTAACGATAAGAACTTTTATTGCATAACCCTGATAATCTCTTTAAACACACTGCCTGTACTTTGCCCTCTTAAACTGGGAGTGGTTATCCTGAAGGAAAACTGAACTACCATGACATTGAATATCAATAAACATCTCAGAAATATCTGTGCACAAGGCTGGACCTGAAATCTGTTATTTCTTCCCGTGGCACTGGATAAGTGGATTCTGTGCCGCCAGGGTTTTGACATTTAATTCAAGGTAACTGTATTACACTAAAGTTTATTGCAAAAAAAAAAACATGTTGATACCTCTATAGTCCTTTTTTAAACAGCACGTGTTCATGTTGGAATCTCGCTTACAGTCTCCAAATATAAAAAGAATAAAGGGTTAACCAAATGCTTATTTATAGGGGAGACAACAACATTTTTGGTACAAGCATTTACCCTTCATCAAAAAAAATTAACTAATATGCCAATTATTTAACAATAAGATATTTGTTGTTTAATTATTTTTACAGATATAAAATGTCATTTGATTACTTCCTGTACAAAGGTGTACGTTTTTCACCCCGGATCATTCTCGGAAGAAGTGCTAAACTTTGCTGAAAATGAGTTTCAAGTTTGGATGATGATGTTTACATCGTTACCTACCTTAAATCTGGCAAGTGATCTTTTCTGTGCATTTTGAAGAGTCAGTTCCAAGCACTCAAGCCTGAAAAATGCCTAAAGAGCCTGCTTTAGCAAAAAACAACATGACAGACAAATAGCTCATTGAGTTGGTAAAACCATCAACTTTTTGCTCTCATACAGCATTGTTGTCTGTGCATAACTTTACAACCACCAGAGGGTGTCAAACAATACTGTATCCACTGATCCATCTACCAACTGTATTATGGTTATTATTTATTTTATGTATTACCACTGAAATGACCCTTGGGATTTTACATATTCTTTCTGCATTGGTGTCTTTTACATATACTTCTTTGTAATTAAGCTGGCACCTTTCTCAAACCAGACTGGCCAGTATGATCATTTATGTACTAAACTAAAAGAACATCAGTCTGTTTACTGACAGACTGCACTCTAAAACATTTCTATCAGATCGCTCCAAAAATTCAAAACCCGTTTTCCGTTTTTCTGATCAACCGCTCTACAATGTTAGCATTTTATCAGAAAAACATACATCAAGCCAGGCGGAATTTTTTTTGCCGACCACACCCCTCGTGTCTCAGGTTTCAAGCTGAAATTTGCGAAAGAACCAAAGCCTCAAGGTAGGAACTTCGCTGTTCGTCGGATCGAATTTCTGATCAGAATCTGATCAGAAAAAAGTCTGCCCATGTGTAGATAGCTTTATAACAGCCAAACTTCACAGCAAGAATCCTCTTTTGGATGTTCTTTGGAAAACCTGGTAGCAGTTTATCTGACTGATTGGGCCCACTTATCAGATCAGCACAATAGTACTGTCATATTTCAGTAGCTGATTGTCAGAATGATGAACTATTTGATGAGTAATATTATTGACAGTGAATTTCTACTTGCCCAATAATTTTGTGTTCCAATATTGATCACAGTTGAATGGTTCAGCTGGACAGCCCAAAATTTAAATCAATTCAAAGGTTTAACATTGTATCAATCTAATATCTAGTCAGTGTATGGCCTAAATACCCTAGATTGCTCCTCAAGTTATAAGTCAAAGTTTTGGACACTCCTCCTCATGAATGATTTTTCTTCACTGCTATTGTTTTCTACATTGTACAATAATATTGAAGACATGAAAACTATGAATGCACATATGGAAAAATGTACATGTCTCCGCCATTTTTGCTAAGTGGGACCATCATTTGTTTGTGTTTATAGGACCCCAAACATCAGCCCAGGTCTATAAGGCTATTTAACCAAGAAAGAGAATGATGGAGTCCTGTGACCTATTGAGAGAGTTTTTGGATTTGTCTTCACCTGCAGAGTGAAGATAAAGCATCCAAGAGCAAGACTTTTGGAAATCCATTCCAGATGACTACCTCATATCTGAGAGTGTGCAAAGATGTCATCACCACAAAGGTGGTTACTTACTTTGAAGAATCTAAAATAAACTGTTTGTTTAATTAAAATTTATTTCCTTCACATGGCTTGATGTCTTGAATATTCTACAATGTAGAAAATAAAAAAAACGTAGAAAATACTGTGAAAAGGCAGCATGTCCAGCTTTTAAAGGGCATGTCCACCCCTTTAAACTTTTGCCACAGCAGGGGATACCTTCCCACCTCCAACCGCTATATTCATAGGTGTAAAAGCGCTTCCAATCTGTACTTACACCTTCTCGTTCCTGCGCTGTTCTGATCCGGTCCCCTGCCCACTGGATGCACCAGGGGGCCGGACCAGCAGCTGCGGCTGTGATTGGCTGAGAGTCAGCTAATCACAGCCGCGGCTGCCTTCAGTGTAGAACAGCGCAGGAACGAGGAGGTGTAAGTACAGATTGGAAGCGCTTTTACCCTATGAATATAGCGGTTGGGGGTGGGAGGTATCCCCTGCATGGTGGTAAAAGCTTTTATGTTCAAACACTGCCAGCCACGGAGGAGAGGGGGGGAAAGGCTCTACTGAGCATGTCTCAGACCTTGCTGGGTTAGCAAAGAAAAAGGCACGGTTCAGTTTCCTGAACTTTGAAGAGCAAAAACAGGAGAACCCACAAGGAGCGGGGGATGTAAGGTAAGGATTTTTTCTTTGTTCTGTGGGGTCATAGTAAGTAAATTTTAGTTTGGGGGGGTGGACATGCCCTTTAAATTTATGTTAATGGTAAAGGAATAGTTCAATGGAAAGTAACTATTCCTTTATTGCATTAATTGAAGAACAGAAGGTAAAGTTAGAGAGCTTTGCTCCTGGCTCCTGTTAGATTAATTGAAGACGGGAGGTAAGGCATAGCTCCTTTACCTCCTGTTCTTCAATTAATGCAATAAAGGAATAATTACTTTCTCAGTGAACTATTTCATTAAGGTAATTTTTTAAAATATTTTAATCTGAAATAGGTACAAACTGGATGATAGAAATTTTAAGTCTTATCAAAGAAGAAGAGATCCCACTTGGTGCACAAATGTGCTGATATGGCGTGAGTCACCTTGTATGAAACCAAAGAAGGGCAATCGCAAATCAAAGATGTTTCCCGGCCAAGTGCTAACTTCTCACCTGCCATACCATATTTTTGCCAAGTCTTTCTTCTACTCTAAGCTAAGGTACAACATTATTGCTATACTTTTCTGTGGTCAGAAGTGAGCTGCCATTTAAAGGAAAAGTGCACCGTAAAAGCAAGTCAAGCAAGTTAATTGGAAGCAGTAGCTTTAAAAAATCTGTTGCCCCCTCTGAGACTGCCTGGATCTCCTTCTTAAAGCTGGGTACACACGATGAGATATTTCAGTCCGATCGACCGATAGTTCAGTGTATCGGTCGATCGACCGATTATCGCATCCGAATGTGCCCATGTCCGAATCGACGAAAGGACGATCGGACAGGTGGAAAACCTCGTCCGATCGTGCGGTCCTCTATGGACCGCACGAACGTTCACGGTGACTATCGGACGCGGCTGCTTTTGCCGCGACCGACAGTCCTTCCTCCTGGCCGACCGTTCGAAATTACGAACGGTCGTCAGGAGGAAAAATCGCTATGTGTACCTAAAAGCACTGTCAGTGTGGTCTGTGTGACGTCATTGTGGCGGCGGATGTCTTGTGTACAGCGCGGCGCGATGATGGCATCATACATGCGTCCGTACATGCACTGATGCATGCGCCGCAACTCACGTGCGCACAACCAGACGGACACTTCTTTTTGAGGCTTAAGAGAGATCCAAGTCACGGAGGGGCGGAGCTAAAGATCTACAATGCAGATCAGATGTCACCACTTTACTTCAGGAAAGGTAGGCTCAGGAGGGACCTAGAAAAAAAAGGGCAATAGATTTTTTAAAGCTGCTGCTTTCAATCAAACTTAACTTACTTTACAGTGTTCTTATCCTTTAACCTGTGTATGGCCTGCTTTACTTTCTCATGGAGTGTATAGTTTATCCAAATAACGTTCTACTATTTGATTTTCAGATTATTTATGTAATGAGGAATCCAAGATTTTCGTGTCGCTTTTTCATTTTTCTAAAATATTTGCCACTATAAAGACCCTGAAAGCTTTGAAGACTACTTGGAAGACTTTCTGCAAGACCGTGAGTTTGTAACTAAAGTAGCATGTGTCGAAAATTTCCAATGTGTTATATTATGTGAATATGAAAACTAATAGTTAAACGTAAAGTCTGGAGGGCAAACTTTAGACTGGCTGGTGAACTGGAGGGCTGTCTTTACACTAGCTGGTAAACTGGAGGGACTTTACTGGTAGATGGTGTGGTGAACTGACGACTAACACTGGCTGGTGAACTGGTTATATTAATGTCCACAATACAAGGCTGGTAATATAAATACCCTCAGTCCCAGCCCCCAGACAGGTACATATATGGTGCCCTCATAACCATGCCCACACAGACTGGTACATATAAGATGCCCCATACCCGCCTACACAGACTGCTTAATATAAGATGCCCTCATGCCCAGCCAACACAGATGGGTACATATAAAATGCACTCATAACCATGCCCACACAGACTGGTACACATGCTATGCCCTTATGTCCAGCCAATGCAGACTGCACATACAAGATGCCTTTATGCCCAGCCCACACAGACTGGTACATACAAGATGCCCTCATGCCAGCCACACAGACTGCTACATATATATGCCCTCACACCCATCTCACATAGATTGGTAAACACAAGATGCCCTCATGCCCGACTTACACAAAACGTGGTACATAAAAGATGCCCTCAAGCCTGCTTACACAGACTGGTACACATAATATGCCCTCATGCCCAGCCCACCACAGACTAGTACTTAAGATCTCCTAATGCCCAGCTTTCACAGACTGATACATAAAAGATGCCCTGG
>JAACNH010004362.1:0-24426 GCA_019447015.1 Hymenochirus boettgeri | reverse complement strand
TTTCAGATCCCAGTCTGGCACAGAGTGTGATCCCAAAGGGGGAAAGAGTCGACAACCAGTAATCCAGCTGCCTGCAGGCCTTTAAGTGGGAACAGACCAAGGGGTAATATAGGGACGGACAGTGGTAATTTTTTTTTAAATTATGTGGCCACGTAAAAAAACAAACAATTAAGGTTACAAGGTAAGAGTGGGAATACGGGAACGGTAACAAGGTAAGGCGCAGATACCTGGAACAGGTACAAGTAAGGAGAGGGATAGTGTAATGTGTTTCAGAAGGTAGGAAGGCATTGTTACCCCCAACCCCCAAGACCGCCGATCGTCAGCACAAGGTTGTTGTGGGAAAATCAGCATTTTATATAGAAAGAGCCAGAAATAGTAAGTGGCAGCTGGAATATTGGAAAAGGTAACAAGGTAAGGATGGATACTGGAAAGGGTAACAAAGGGTAAAGAGCGGATACTGGAACGGGTAACAAAGGTTAGGTAGTCGGATGCGGATTACTGGAACGGGTAAAAGGTAAGGAGCGAGATTACTGTAACGGGTAAGAAGGTAAGGGAGCGGATACTGGCACTGATACAAGGGTAAAGGAGCCGGATACTGGAAACGGGTAACAGGTAAGGAGTGGGATACTGAAACAGTAAAAGTAAAAAGGGATACTAGACTGGGACAAGGTAAGGAGCGGGATAAGTGGAACTGGTAGAAGGTAAGGGAGCGGGATACTTAAACGGGTACAATGTAAGAGCGGGATCTGGAACGGGTAATAATGTACGGAGCGGGATACTGGAACAGAAAAGTAAGGAGCAGAACACTCAAACGTATAACAAGGTAAAACAGGATACTGACATAGATACGGTAATATAGATTTCATCTTTTCAGATCCGCCTGCTCATGATTTTTTATCAACAACTGGGGAAAAGCCGAACAACTCAGTAAATCCATGGCTCCATGCCGGTTTTTAGTGTGAACAGACCACAGGGGTAATTCAGGGAGCGGAGGCAGTGGTAAGATTTTTTTTTTCAAATTATGGGGTGCTACGTACTAAGGTAACAAGTTAAGTTGCTCTGGTACGGGATGGGTAACAAGGTAAGGATGGGATATTGGAACGGTTAGTAGAAGTAAGGACATTGTTTCCACCATTTGTCAGTCCAGGGTTCTGGAGCAAGTAACAAGGTATGATTGGGATACTGAAACTGGGGTAACACAAGGGTAAGGAGAGGGATACTGGAAAGGTCAACAGGTAAGGAGCGTGATACCTTGGAACGGGTAAGAAGGTAAGGAGCAGGACACCGAAAGGATAACGGTAGAAGTAGGATACTGGCAGGTAACAAGAAGAGAAGCGGGATACTGGAACAAAGTAACAAGGTCAGGAGGGCAGGATCTGAAAGGGTACCCCAAGGTAAGGGTGGATAATGGATGGGGCGGGTAACCAAGGTAAGGAGCATGGGTACTGGAGCAAGTAACAAGGTCTGGATTGGGATACTGAACGGGTAACAAGGTAAGTAGAGGGATCTGGAAAGGGTAACAAGTAATGCGTGGGATACTGGAACGGTAAGAAGTAAGAGCGGGATACGGAACATTTAACAAGGTAACTGGAGCAGATACTGGAACGGGTACCAGGTAAGGAGCAGGGATATGCAATAGATAATTATGTAGAGATCGGAAACTGGAAAGAAACAAGGTAAGGAGCAGGACACTCGAACGGATTAACAAGGTAACGAAGTAGCTACTGGGGGGAGCAGGTAGCAAGTGTAAAGAAGCAGTGATACTGTACAAGTACCAGGAATGATCTAGGATACGGAACGGGTAACAAGGTAAGGAGCGGGATACTGGAACGGTACCAAGGTAAGAGCAGGGGTACGGAGTCCAGTACCAAGGTATGGATTGGGATCGCAACGTTGTAACAAGGTTAAGGCGAGGGATACTGGAAGTTAACAAGGTAAGGAGGCGGGATAACCTGGAACGGGTAAACAAGGTAAGATCAGGACACTCGAACGGATACAAGGTAGAATAGGAATACTTGAGCAGTAACAAGGTAATACAGCGGGTATCTGGAGCAAGTAACAAGGTAATGAGCAGGATACTGGAAGTTTACCAAGTAAGAGCAGGTGTACTGGAGCACGTAACAAGGTATGGATTGGTATACAAACGTGTAACAAGTCAGAGAGGGATACTGGAAAGGGGTACAATAAGGAGTGGGGATACTGGAACGGGTAAAAGGTAAAAGCAGATACTGGAACAGTAACAAGGTAAGGAGTCAGGATCTGTAAACGGGTAACAAGGTCAGTGAGCACGGATACTGCAACGGGGTAACTAGTAAGGAAGCGGTGAAACTGGAAAGGGTACAAGGTAAGGATCGATACTGGGCTAGTAAGAAGGTAAGGGAGCGTGATCCATGGAACGGGTACACCAGGTAAGGGAGCCGGATACTGCACTGGTAACGATGTAAGGAGCGCGCTATGGAAAGTGTAACAATGTAAATACGGGATACTGGAACGGGACCAAGGTACGGAGCAGGGGTACTGGAGCCAGTAACAAGTATGGATTGGATAACTGTAACGGGTAACAAGGTAGGAGAGGGATACTGGAAAGGGTACATCGGTAAAGGAGTGGGAATACTGAACGGGGGAACCAAGAAGGAGCAGGGTACTGGACAAGTAACAGGTATGGATTGGGATACTGGAACGGGTAACAAGGTACGGAGATGGATACTGGAAAGTAACAAGTAAAGGAGTTGGATACTGGACAGGTAGAATGTAAAGAGCGGGGAACAACAAATACTGTAACATGTAACAAACAAGGTAAATGATGCAGGATACTGGAACCGGGTAACAAGGTAAGGAGCAGGATTACTGCAACGGGTAACAAGGTAAGGAGCGGGATACTGGAACGGTTAAGCAAGGTAAGGGATCGGGGATACTGGAACGGGTACCAAGGTAAGGAGCAGGACACCTAACTGATAACAAGGTAAAAGAGGATACTGGGCATGTAACAAGGTAACCGAAAGCGGGATACTGGAGCAATAACAGGTAAGGAGCAGATACTGGAACGGGTAACAAGTAAGGAGCGGATACTGGAACGGGTACCAAGGTAAGGAGAGGGTTACTTGGAGTCCAATTAACAAGGTATGGGATTGGGATACTGAAACGGGTACAAGGTAAGGAGAGGATACTGGAAAGGGGTAACAGGTCCAGAATGGGAATACTGGAACGGGTAAGAAGGTAAAGAGCGGGATACTGGAACATGTAACAATGTAAGGAGCAGGATACTGGAACGGTAACAAGGTAAGGAGCAGGATACTGCAAACTTGTTAACACGTAAAGAGCGCATACTGGAACGGGTTAACAAGGTACGATCTGATCCTGGGCAGTGGTACCAAGGAAAGAGCGGATACTGGAAACAGATAAGGTAAGGAGCAAATATTGAATCGATAACAGGTAAGGAGCGAGATCATGGAACGGGTAACAAGCAGTACTGGAAATGTTACCAAGGTAAGGGAACAGAAATTTTCACTTGGGAAAGGGTAACAAGGTCCGGAACAAAATACTGGCAAAGGGTAACAGGTAAGGAGCGGGATACTGGAACGGGTAACAGGGTAAGGAGCGGGAGAACTGGAAACGGGTAACAAGAAGGATCAGATCCTGGAATGGGTAACACTGTAAGGAGCGGGATACTTGAAGGAGAACAATGTAACGAGCAGGATACGGACTTAATAACAAGGTAAAAGTGGGAAAACCGGAACAATAACACGGTAAAGGAGGCATGAACCTCGAACGTATAACAAGGTAAGGAGCAGAATATTGGAATCTCTAACAGTTAGCGGAGCTGGATAATGGACGGTACAAGCAGGGATACTGGAAGGTTTTAACAAGTCAAGGAACAGAATACTGAAAGGTAACAGTTTGAGACAGAATACTGGAACGGGTAAAAAGGTAAGGAGCAGGATACTGGAACAGGTAACAATGTATGAGCGGGATACTGGAACATAACAAGGATAAGGAGGGGCGGATACTGAACTTAACACGGTCAGGATCAGCTGGCACCGAATACTGGAACGGGTACAAGGTAATGGAAGCTGGCCCGCGGAATACTGTAACGGGTAACAAGGTAAGGAAGCGGCATACTGGAACGGGTAACATGGTAATAGCAAATACTGGCACGGTAACAGTAAGAGGTTGATATTGGAAACGGTTGAACAGGTAAGGAGCGAGATACGGTAACGGTACAAGTAAGAGCGCGAGATACCGAACGGGTACAGGTCTGAGCGAGATCCGGAACGGTAACAAGGTAAGGAGCGAGATACCGGAACGGTAACAAGGTAAGGAGCGAGATACCGGACGTGTACACAGATAACGGAGCGGGATACCGGAACGGTTGACAATGTAAGAGCGGGATACCGGAACGGGTTACAAGGTAAGAAACGGTACGGACGGCGTAAATGTAAGGAGCAGGAACCGAACGGGTAACAAGTAAGAACGGGATACCGGAACGGGTACATGGTAAGGGATGCGGGATACCGGAACGGGTAACAAGGTAAGAAAACGGGTACCGGAACGTTGTACAAGTAAGGAGCAGAACGGAACGGGTAACAAGGAAGGAGCAGGATCTTGGGAACGGGTAACATGCTAAGGAGCATATACTGGAACGGGTTAACAGGTAAGAGCGCAGATCTGGAACGGGTACATGGTAAGGAGCAGATACTGGAACGGGTAACCAAGTAAGGAGGTGGAATACTGAGGATACCAGGTAAAGAGCAGGATAGGAGCAGGATACGGACTCGATCAGTAAGGGAGATACCAGGCAAGTAAGGAGCAGGATACCGGAACGGGAACAAGTAAGAGAGCGGCCATACTGGGGAACGGGTAACCTGGTAAGGGACGATCCTGAGACGGTAAAGGTAATGGGTGGATACTGAACGGGTAACAAGGTAAGGAAGATACGAGACGGTACAAGTGAGGAGCGGATACCAAGAAGGTACGAATAGAAGTGGACAAGAGCGGAATACCGGAACGGTTTGACAAGGTAAAGAGCGTGGATAACCGAACAGGGTAACATGGTAGGAGTCATATACTGGAAACGGTCAACAAGGTAAGGTGGCCGAGTGCTGGGTGGCAGACAGAGGAAGGTAACTGGAATCCATGGTAAATGCACAAGAGACAGGAGTAGCAAAGTCCCTATAATCAGGACCTGCCTGAAGGCACTGCAGTGTTTTTTTTTTTCTTTACTGATGTCGCGGCCATTGAATCACGATGCCGCGGGCGCTTCACGACGCTGACCGTCATTGCTCGACGTGGCCGTTCGGATAGCTCCTGGAGAGGAAGCTGGTAAGTTCCTAATTACAGAGTTTTATACTAAAAACACACACAATTATAAGTCTGTTATTTCAAGTCTTTCGTCTCCACCCACCCCTGTCCTCATGTTACAAAGCGATGCTATTGACCGGAGTTCACATCCACGCTGCTTGTACTGTGGGGAGAACAGTCAAGATTGGAAGTCCGTAACTGGGTGGAGGGACCCGCCCCTTGTGTTTGTTTTATGCTGACAGCAGTGGTGGATATTATTATCTGTGCCCCTGGTTTAACACGATATGGCTGGAAATAAATACTCAACATAGACCATGGGATATATCCTTTAGCTATAATTACCATCCCATAAACCTTGTTCATCCCTTTATTACCGCTCTTACAGGTTCTGTGGTCCCATACTCAGTACTAGTCCTCCATATCTCCATTGGAGATTATTATAATACGAATATCACAATATGATGATTATAAAAATACAGATATCACATATATATTATTATAATACAGAATTCACAATAAAGTATTATTATAATACAGGAGATCACAAAACGTATTATTATATACGGTATCACAAAAGTATTATTATAATCAGGATATCAACAATAAAGTATTATTATAATCACAGGATATCACACATATTATATTTAATAAGAATACAGGATACACATTAGTGTTTCTATAATACAAATATAACAATATGTGTTTTTTATAATACAGAATTCACAATATAACTGGTATAATGATAATACATAATATCACAATATAGTGGTAATATGAATAGAGAAATCTCATTAGTGTTTATAAATTCAGAATAATCACAATATAGTGGTATTATCAATCCACGAATATAATAATCATAGACTGGTATTATAATACAGAATATAACAATATAGTGTATTATTATAATACAGAATATAACAATATAGTGGTTTATTATAGATCAGAATATCACAATATAGTATCTGTTGTTATTCAATTAGATCAACTGTACTTGAGTTTTAGTTCTTGAAGACGTTTCGCTAGTCATCCGACTGGCTTTCTCATTCAGAATACTGTCACAAGTAATCTGTTTGGCAATTACCCTGGAAAATCTCCCAATTAGCATATCACAGCACATGGTGTTAAGTGCGTGATCGCATAGTGGGCTAAGAGGGTTATAGGAACGCCCAGGTAAGGTGTCAAAACAGCATTGTACATGGCAGACCATTTGGTGTCAACCCCCCCCACCCCCCATCTCTATTTATATGCTTGTTGTCTTTATTTTCACATAACATGGCCCCTTGACACCCTCTTGAACACCAGTCACGTCCTTGCAATATGTTACATTACATCTTCAATAGGTAGTCCTTTATCACTTAAGCTGAGTCCTGACCCGAGGATTGGCTCTTCTGTGGTCTGGGCCATACGTTCCATTCATTGCCTGTTGGTCCCCACATACAAATCAGAGCATTCTTCACTGCACTGCACTGCATTATGATGCTCGCTTTCTTGTGTTTTGGTATGTGGTTCTTTCGGATTACCATTGCTGCTTCAGTGTTTGTTTTGTTTAAACAACAGATACATGGTGTTTTTTGAAAAATTTTCTTAATTTCTCGAGAGCCCCTTGCTACATTATGGGATGATCATGTTTCTTCCTCCTGTGGGTTGCTTTTCCCTCACTGTTGGTATTCGTGTTCTTTTTCCTTTCCTTCACTTCTTTTGACAAAGCCCAGTTCTGGATATCCATCATTGTAGGGCTGCTCTAGATGTTTCATTTCTTTAGCTTTCACTTTCTGTTGCTAGTGGGGAAGTGTCCAGCTTTGTGGGTTGCAGGGTTCTGAATGACACCCGCTTGTGATCTAAGGGTGTGGGAGTCACCAATCATCAATACTGATCTGTGTGTGTTTGGTTTTCTGTGACACCCTCTACTTCCAGTTTACCATTTTCCTTGAACTTCTACCAAGCATCCAAGAAAGCCAGTGTGTTTGTTTTGTTTACCCCTTCCCTTGTAAATTTGAAGTGTCTTGTGAAAGCTTGTACTTCTTTCTGGTGGATTTTTAACCCAGGTTTCCATCCACATAATCTTGAACCATGGCGGGTATTATGCCCTTATTAAGGGTATTACGCATCTCTTTTTCTACCTCTCCATCCTCCATGTAAAGGTGGGGCCACAATGGGTGAAACTGGAGATCCCATAGCACATCCATGTTTTTGCTGTATAAACATATCCCTGATTTGAAACGTTGGTATTCGGCACAGTCCAGAAGGAAACACACCGGTTCTGGTTGACTATCAGTTCTTGCTGGTAAGAGTGCTGTTTTGGCCTATCCGTTTTTTTCAACATATCAACGGCCTCATTGGTGGGTATACAGGTAAAGAGATGTCACCTCAAAGACACCATAGTATTCTCTTCTGCACCGAGTACTATTTCGTCAATCTGGTGAAATCCTGAGAGTTCTGGATGTGATGCTTAGAACTTCCCACCAATCGCCCTAAGATGTTGGACTAGGTATTTGCCACCTGTATGTACAGATTTGATGTTGCTGACTATAGGTCTTGGCGTGCCCCTTCCTTATGTATCTTGGGAGTCAATATATGCATGGATTGCCTTGCCAGGGTAGAGCATGATACATTGCTTGATCAATGGCTTTATATCCTTTGACTGGTGTAGTGAGTCTATGACCCTTTTCTTGTAAGCCTGGTGGGATCCCTTGTTAGGCCTCAATATTGTTGTTATCGGCCAGGAGCATGGTCACCTTAGCATGTAGTTCTGAGGTGTTGAGTTCCATTGTGCATCTTCCCTTGTCTGCCGGTAGTAATGGTGATACTGGAATCTTTCTTGAGGATGTTATGGCTCTTTTTCCTGTGTGGTCAGGTTAGATGAAGGAGTTTTAGCACTGCTAAGGCTGCAGATACCTAGGGGCGAAGTTGTTTCGCTCGCCTCTGTGGTACCTTGTTATTGTGGATTGAGGCTTCTGTGGCTGCTATAATATCCACCACAGGGGTGGCTTAGGATTGATGGCAAATTCAAGCCCTAAGCAGGACTTCCATTTCTGGCTGGGTCAAGGGTCCTGTTAGACAGTTTTTACCCATTTCTCCTTGTTTGATGAAGTGACAATTCCTCCTTTTGTATCCAGGTAGTAGTTCTCCTTTGGGGTGTTCTTGGATGACAGAATAGAGAACTTGTTCTGTTGCCTTTGTTTGCCTTCCAGTGCTGAGAAGCTGTGCTTGTTGGTTGAACTCCATCTACTCTTTTCCATATGGCCACAGTAGCTATCTGTGAGGCCGGTTTCGTTCTAGTTGACTAATGTTGTGCATTAAAGCATAAACTGTAAAATGCGTCTGCCATACGCTTCATATTAGAGCTGTGTTTGAGCCTTTTGCAGTATCGTTTTGGCTCTGATGCCTTTAACTGTGGAATCCAGACGTATGCTGCATGGTATAGCCTTTTGTCTGCATCAGAGTTAATGCAGGTGGTTTCTGTAGTCTGCCAGTTTCCTTGATGTCTTTTCATATTAACCCTACAAGTTTGAGGGTTTGCTCCCCAAAATGATTTGAAAAATCCTTGTGAAGTTCTCATTCATCTAGGTCATGGTATAATCTGTTATATCCAATTGATCACTGGACTTGAGTTTAGTTCTTGAACAACGTTTCCCTAATTATCCGACTTGCTTTCTCATTCAAATGACTGCCAACAGCATTCTGGTACAAGTCATAGAAAAGATAATCAAGGCACATTCCTAGGCCCCATACATTCATATTATCTGCACACTGGCATACTTATAACAAAGGGGTTTTATTATACATTACTGTGATCACATGAAATGAAAAGCCTTCCAACCACGTCAAGGTAACCCCAGTCTGGAAGGTCCTAACGTCTAACCTTTTGCAGTTTCTTTTACTTCAATTACGATTACAAACTTTTGCATTTTCTCATTCTTACACACTGGATCCATAAACAGCTCTCTCCCTTCCCCTCAGCCCTAGGATTTTTAAAATGAGGGAAGAGCCATCCAGTGGCTTTTATATTAAAGGCAGAGGACCTCCCATTAAAGGGGCCTTTAATTCTTGTAATTGTATGTATTTATTGGGAGGCTCTGGTCAAGCCTCCATGTGGTAATAGCACCCCCAACACGCACCTTTAAGGGAGTCCTCTGCCTTTATATAAGCACTGGATGGCCTCTTCCCCTCATTTTAAAAAGCCTAAGGCTGAGGGGAAGGAAAGAGCCTGTTTATTGGATCCATGTGTAAGAATGAGAATGCAAAAGTTTGCTAATTGTAATTGAAGTAAAGAATTGAAAGGTTAGAAGTTAGGACCTCCAGACTGGGGTTACCTTGACGTGGTTGGAGGCTTTTCATTCATGTGTCACATGTAATGTATCCTAAAACCCCTTTGTTTATAAGTATGCCGTGTGCAGATAATATGATATTGTATGGGGCCTAGGAATGTGCATTGATTATCTTTTCTATGTTGTATAAATGTTTTTGACCAGATCAGTAGCACTTCCGATAATGTATTTGTAAATTGCCTAATGGAGTGCTTCCACAATTCTTGTATTCTTGTACAGTCATCTGAATTGAGAAAGCCATCGAGGACTAGGGAAACTCTAATAAGAACCAAACTTCAAGTCCAGGTTTGATCTATTGAATACAACAATATACCCATGACCTGGATGAAATGAGAACCTTCACAAGCATTACAATATAGTGGTATAATTATAATACCAATATCACACATAAAGTGTTATTATTATAAACAGAATATCACAATAAAGTGTTATTATTATAATACAGATAGCACAATATAGTGTTGTGTATTATTATAATACAGAATTCCACAATATAGTGTTATTATTATAATACAGAATATAGCACAATGTGTGGTAATATTATAATCCAGAAATCACCATGTAGTGTTTCATTATAATACAGAATATCCACAATGTAGTGGTATTATATAGCAGAATATCACAATATAGTGGTATTATTATAATACAGAATATCACAATATAGTGGTTATAATACAGAATATAACAATATAGTGTTATTATAATACAGAATATAACAAAATAGTGTATTATATACAGAATATAACAATATAGTGTAGTATAATAGAATATCACAATATAGTGGTATTTTTGTAATACAGAATATAACAATATTGTGGTATTTTACAGAATATCACAACATAGTGGTATTATTATAATACAGAATATCACATATAAGTGGTTTATTATATACAGAATATCACAACATAGTGGTATTATAATACAGAATATCACAACATTAATACAAAACCTCGGCTATACTTGAGTATTTACGGTCTCAGAATATAGTGGTATAATTGGAAAACAGAATATCGCAATATAGTGATATTATTGGAATACAGATATCACAAATATAGTGGTATTATTGAAATACGAAACGCAAATAGTGATATTATTGGAATACAGAATATCACAATATAGTGGTATTAATAGTTGCCTTTAAATGGACAGCAGAATTCTCATAAAGTAGTCCCCATACAGTAATGGCCAAATCCATTTAAAGACAACAATCCTCAAAATAATACAGATTAGACAATCTTTTTAACAATAGCTATCATCCTCCTGATTATGTATTGTTTTGAGGCATTAGTTGCCTTTAAATGGACAGTATCCTATAAAGTACCGTAACTTTGAATTCCTTGGCACTCCAGATGGAAACTAAAAACTACAACAAAGCATACTGGGAGTTCTATTTTCAATACAAAAACCTCGGCTTAACTTCAGTATACGTATCGGAATATAGTGGTATTATTGGAAAACAGAATATCGCAACATAGGGGCATTTCATGTATCTTCTTTTACTTTTATTCTTTACAGTCAATTGTTTATAATTGTAGCAAAATACTGCGCTGTCTATATCATCTGTTTCTAGCATTAGAGCCATATTGGTTTAGAGGGGTTTTGTACTGATGGTGTAAAACTGTGGTTGGGAATTAAATTAAAGGATGTCCACCCAAAAATAACTTTTTTATGTTCTTTATATAATAGCACCAACCTCAAACCAATGTTCTTTTTTCTCAAAATCATTTGCTTTGCCTGATATTTAATGAGATATATATCAGGCTGCACTTCCTCTCCACTTCCACTTTAGATGACCCCAGATGCAGCTTAAAAAAAAAAAAATTCTTGCCTGTGTTTGTGTGTGTCCTCTCCCTCTATCTCTCTCTCTGGGCTGGCTGCTGCAGCTTTGATCCTGGATTTCCTCAGTACACATACTTACAGCTGTATTGGTTGAGAGGGAAAATCCAGGGATCCAGGGGTCAGACCATTACTGATGGCAACTTCCCTGTCTCATCACTGCTGAATGCTAACAGACTGCTCAAGAACATGAAAAACAGAGGCAAGGTATGTAACCTGTCTCTGTTCATCGCTGTATTGGTCCATGCTGCAGGATTAAGCCAGCTACAAGGTCTGTAACTTTGAACCACGGACCGATTTACATGCTGTAAAGTTGTTTTGGGAGCCTTATTTGGCGCCAAATAAATATAAAAAGTTAGTTTTTGGGGGTGGACTGTCCTTTAAAGGGCTAGGCCAAATAACGCACTGCAATAACCTGCAATGCGATTGAATCTGATTACCTGTTAAAAAGCATACACTAGTGTTGGGCAATTGTCTGGCCACACTTGGTGCACTGTGATCCATCTTACGGAGTGAACACATGTGTGCCGTCGCCTAAAGAATTGTTCCATTCTCCTTGCTGTATTCAGAAACTACAGTCACTTTATCGGATTTGGCAGAATGTTTCTTTTTGATAACCTTTCCTTAGAAGATTTTTCATCTTCTGTTTGTTTTTAAGAAAACAAATTTGTATACTTTATAATTGAAAACCCTTGGATTTGGTGTCAGAGACGAGTTAATGGAGAAAAAGGCAGAAAAAAGGCCCATTCAGTCGTCGTGAACTTTTTTTGATGAGGAGAAGAGAGGTGAGTGAGTAATGGGTAATTGTGCGTTTACTTTAAGAGCTGTTTTCTTTCTAAGAGCATGTCCACCCTAAAACTGTAATTCTTACACACACCCCACATGTTGTATTAAAGGGTCCTGAACTTCCTTTCTTTTTCTGGCTGGTATTCCTGGGATAACTGTTGTATTTGCAGATTGTATTGTATGCATTAGAGTGGTGTTGCATTGCAAAATGATGGTAGTAATCTGCCACACTTGTTTTTTTTTTTGCTTGCAGGGATACCTGACGGCTTCACAAGAGAAAGATGCAAAGGAGAAAGGCAGCTGTGGAGGAAATCAAGCAGAAGTATTAAGAAGAACAGAAGAAAATGAGAGAAGAGGTAATGTGCTTAAGGTAGACGTACACCACAGCCCTTGTAAATGCTCTTTGTGATACTAGTATGTAACCAACTGTATGATCAAAATAGTGTGAAATAGCCATACAGCAACTGGATACCTCATTGCAGCCACCCAGATATATTTATCCCACATAAATGGAAATACTAACAACTGATTAGAGGTTGCATCTGAATAAGGGATATGCGTGTAAAGGGGAAATTAGCATATCGACAATTTATATATTGCTTGCTCATTCATCCAGGTCATGGTTTATCTGTTGTATTCAGTTAGATCAACTGGACTTAAAGTTAGTTCTTGAAGAGGTTTTGCTAGTCATCTGACTGGCTTCTCAATTCAGAATGACTTGTACAATTGCCAACAGATTCTAGTACAAGTCATTCTGAATTGAGAAAGCCAGTCGGATTACTACAAACTTCTTCAAGAACTAAACTTTAAGTCCAGTGATCTAACTGAATACACACAGATATAACAATTTATATAATTTAATGCATGATTCAGTTAAAGGAATAATTCACACAAAAATTGAACTATTCCTTAAAGCATGTGATTGAAGACGCAGAGTTAAAGGACCCTTCCTTACCTTTATTCTTCAGTCACTTGACCAGGATCCAGGATGGAAGGCGAGTATATGTACCAACCGCGGCTCAGTTGAGAAATTGCTGACCGCTTCCTGTTTTAATTTACTATAATGTGCATAATGTGCATGTGCGCTATAGTGAAACTAAACCAGAAGCGTCCGGGACTTGTCATGAGCAGCGATAGATCATGCTCAAGGTAATATACTCACCTTCCATCCTGGATCTGGTCAATGATTGAAGAGAGCGGAAAGTAAGGAATAGGTCCTTTTTCCCCCGTCTTCAATCACTACTTTTGAGTTAGTTCACTTTGTTGTGTGAACTATTCCTTTAATGGTTAGTTTTTTTCCCTACTGGTCCAGCTATTACAATTTGCATGCAGATAGGAGTGGAATACATAAAATTTGCCTTTATGATGTGTTAATATACATAGTTTATAGGTTGCATTTCTCCTTTTTTCTGAAGAAAGCACAAACTAGAAGCTACGGTCAAACCCTCTAATTCTGTGCAACCTTGCAGAGTGAAGTGTGTATAAGTCGGCCCTTGTTTTGTACTTGTATTGGTTTTGCTTTTCTGGCCGCTCTAATATCATTTTCTTGTGGCAGATCTGATGCGCTCGATAACAGTGTCAAAATGCGTCACACAGCGTTCGGTAACGGTTGAATGCGCTCTTTCTCCCATCAGCCAAGAGACCCGGCACTGTAGGGGTTAAGTGCTTCACCTCTAGGAGCGGACACTTGAGAGTAAAATTTTTCACAGGCTCAGGTGCTCCTCCCCTGCCTTATATGGCTGTGCACATGAGTTCTGCTCCAGTTCTTCAATGTGTCCCCGCTCAGGAGTTGGACCACTTTACCTCTGCAGTAGAGAAGATTCGGAGCACAGATCAGGGAACAGACTGGATCCTATCCGTTCAGCTCTTCCCCAACACACAGTACGCAGCAGGGGCTATTCACCCTGCTCGCTGCTATGGTACCTGCTTGGCTTGGATTCATATGGAAGGACATATACAGTGCAGATCCAGGATTCAGGTACCCCGATTGTACCCCTCTCTTCCCTAAGAGTTCGGGGATTTTTCAATACAGCATCCGCTGGGCACCTATTAGAAGGTCCCCTGGTCCTCCACTTACCCCTCCTCCTTCCTGGAGTGTCGGGACCCCTGTTTCGGGCAGGCACTGGCTGGCCATCTATTGGAAGGACCCCCCAGTCCTTTAAAGCGTGGCGGGAGTCCTTCTCTCTGTCGGGCGGGAACTTTAGCTTCCTGCCGTGATTAGCGGGGCGGGACTTCCGTTTCTCCGGTCTCTGCTCTCTATCCCTCTCTGTCGGCTGCCGATTCGAGACCCTACAGCTCAGTTATCTCTCCCTGTTCCCCGCCTCTGGTTGCGTTCCTGCTTCCTTTTTCTCTCTGCCTTGCGTTTTTCCTCCTTTTTTCATCTCTGTAGGAAGTTGATATAAAAAAAAAAAGTTTTTTCTTTATCATAGCTCTCTGTCTTTCTAGTGGTCAGGCTGATTCTAATTACCAAGGCCGATAAAGGGTCGCTCCCCGCCCCGCCAAAGGGAACAGGTCTACTGTCACTACTTCCTACGTGTGCGCAGTATGTCACTAAATTACCCTCGGCCACGTCGGGCCCCAGTGTGCCTCGTGTAATGCTGCCCATGAGTCATCCCTTGCCGCCATGCGACTGACCCAGAGCCCTCCTGGGCAAGATCCATTCGAGAATCGCTCGATTCTCTTAGATCCTCAGCGACAGGGTCCGCCCAAGACGCTGCCCCCCAGATCTCCCAACGAGAACGAACCAGCGTGGGCTAAATCGCTAGCTTCTTCTGTGGCTGCTTTGTCTACCCTCTATTTCGCAGGTATTACGATCTGGCCAGCTCGTGGCCGCAACAGGGCGTGCAGACCGCCTAGACCTCAAGAGCTTACCTCCTTTGCGTGTGAGGACTCAACCCAGGACGAGGACGACACCCCTGAGGAAGGTGAGCTGGAGTATGACGCACCGGAAACAAGACCGCAGACAACCTTTAGCGCTGAAGCGATGACTCACTTATAAAGGTCAGTACTTATGCCCTTAATATTCAGGATTCGAATCTCAGGAGGACCGTCAAAATCCCTTTCTCTCTCCAGGCCAAAATTTCTTCCCGCCCAATTTCCATCATATGCAACGGGACAAATTGTCCTGCACGAATGGTCGGCTCCCGAACGTCGCCCGCAGCTATCTCGCCATTTCAATGCTATGTTCCCTTTCCCCAAATCCGACATAGATAGATGTCCTCCTCCTCCCATATTTGATCCCCCAGTAGCTCGCTTATCCCGAGCTACAACTATTCCTCGTTGTCTGAGGCAGCCACTTTTAAGGACCATAATGATAGGCGTATAGAGGCCTTTCTTAAACATCCTTTTCAGCAGCCGGGCAACCTACGCCCCACCTTTGCGTCAGCATGGGCGCTAAGGCCATGGAAGTCTGGCTGAGCCAGCTCTATCAAGAGATCTCATCGATCCGACTAAGGCCCACCTCATAGATGTGATCCAGGACTTGTCCGATGCCGCAGTGTACATTGGGGATGCGGCATTAGACTCAAGCAGGCTCATAGCGAGGGCCTCTGCGTCCGCGGTAGCCTCACGGAGAGTATTATGGCTGAAGGCCTGGTCGGCAGCCATGCGTCTAAAAAAGCTCTTACTGACCTTCCCTTTTCGGGAACAATTGTTTGGGCCGAGTTGGAGAAAATTATCTTCAGGCAACTGGGGAAAGAGTTCTTTCCTTCCTCAAAATAGGACTCGTAGGCTTCCTTCCGGCCACAGGTATCCTTTCTTTCGGCCCTTTCGTGCCTCAACAGGTCTCCTCCCCTGACAACTCCTTTCAGGTCCCCTCTCCCGGAGGAGGCTCTTCCTCTCGGCCCTCTTGGCCTCCCAGACTGGCATCCTTTAAGGCCCTCAGGCCTAAACCAAAATCTACATGACCTTCCCCACATCACTGGTGGGAGGGCGGCTCATTTTTTTCCAGGCAACTTGGAATTGTGTGTCCACAGACACCTGGACCCAAACGTCATCTCCCAGGGTTACAAAATAGAATTCTCCTCCCCCCCCTCCCAATCGTTTTTCTTTCATCCAATCTGCCCAAGTCACCGATCAGACGCAGGCGCTTCAAAAGCCATAAATCTCTTGTTAGTGACAAAAGTTGTAGTACCGGTCCGCCACCCTAGGTTTCAGGGTTTTTTACTCCAACCTGTTCTCGTTCCCAAAAAGGACGGATCGTTTCGCCCGTCTGGACTGAGGAACTGAACGTGTACATCTTCACACGTCATTCAAATGGAATCTTTACGGTCGGTCATTCTTCCATAGAGCCAGGGACTTTCTCTAGCATCCATAGCACATTCAGGACGCTTACCTGCACATTCCCATATGGCACGGCCATCAACGATTTCTCAGGTTTGCAATCGGGCACGGCCACTATCAGTTTACCGCCCTACCGTTCGGTCTTTTCTTTCCGCTCCCCGCGTCTTTACCAAGTCATGGCCTGTCAACGGCTTTCATTCGTCTTCAGGGCATCTTTATTCTTCCATACCTGGACGACCTCCTACTCAAGGCTCCTTCTCTACACGTACCTCATCTCACGTCTCAGCTTGCCTGCAAATCTTATCCTCCTTCGGTTGGTTAGTCAACAGACCATCTCTCTCATCCCAGTCCTCGCATGCCTTTTTTAGGCATGCTGTTCGATACTTCCTCTTCAGAAAGTATTCTGCCTCCGGAAAAAGGACAGCACGGAAGCGCTTAACGCGTCAGGCTATAGCGGACCCTCTCATTTCGTTTCGCCAATTGGATGAGACTGGTCGGGAAAGATGGTATCAGCCATGGAAGCGGTACCATACGCGATCTTTCACTTGCGCCCCGCTCCAACGCCATCTCCTAGCTTCCTGGGACAGGTCCCTAGAAACTCTGGATCTCAAGATCCTGCTGCTCCCGAGATCAACGCTCTCTAGGGTGGTGGGACGGTGAATGCCAACCTCCAGAGGGGAAACTCTCTTTGTATCCCTCAATGGACAGTGATATCCACAGACGCTAGCTTGGTAGGCTGGGGAGCAGTATTCGCGCTCGGACGATACAGGGAACCTGGGATCCTCAGGAATCCAGGTTACAATAAATGTCCTGGACTACAGCCATATTTCTGGCACTCTCTCATTGGACGCGGACTTGGCAAACAAGTCTGTCAGGGTTCAATCGACAACGCGACCGCAGTGGCATACGTCAACCATCAAGGGGCACAAGAGCGATATGGCCATGGAGGAGCCCCACAGGATATTATCATGGGCAGAACACAACGTACTAGCAATATCGGCGATTTTCATCCCAGGCGTCTTAATGTAGAAGCCGATTTTTCTCAGCCGTCACCTCTAAGATCCGGGGAATGGTCCCTTCACAAAGAGATCTTTGTGCTCTGTCCGAGCAGTGGGGACACCGGACTAGACATGATGGCGTCCCGTCTCAACCGGAAGTTCAGTTTTCTGCGCTCGAACGCGGGATCCCCTGGCATATCTGGTGGATGCGCTGGTAGTTCCATGGACTTTTCAGTTGGTGTACATCTTCCCTCCGACAGCCATGATTCCTCGGGTCCTCAAGAAAATCAAACGGAAAACACCGCCACAATACTCATCGCTCCAAAGTGGCCAAGGAGATCTGGTCCACAGACCTGCTCGAACTGACAGTGGGAGAGCCATGGTCTCTTCCTCTCGTCCGGATCTCATATCTCAAGGGCCATTCCTTCACCCGACCTCAAACGTCTCAATTTGACGGCGTGGCCGTTGAATCTTCCATCCTGAAAAAAGGGGTATTCCATCGGCGGTCATACCTACCATGTTGGCGGCAAGGAAGTCTTCATCGCTAGGATTTATCATCGGATTTGGCAACGATACGTGGCCTGGCGAATTCCTCAGGGTTTCCCTTTACGCTCCTTGTTTTGTTCTCGTTTGTTACGGTTTCTTCAGTTGGGGCTGTCTAAGGGGTTATCCCTTAGCGCTCTTAAAGTTCAGTCTCGGCGCTCTCAGTCTTTTTCATCGTCGGCTGGCCACACGTCTGGACATCCGACTTTCATGCAAGTTGTTGCTCACCTTCGTCCGCCTCGCAAGCACCCGGCCCAGCAATGGGATCTTTCCCTGGTCCTTCGGGTTCTCCAAAGTCCTCCCTTCGAACCCCTGGCCTCAGTGGCTCTCCCTCTGTTGTCTTGGAAAACTCTGTTTTTTTGGCCATTACCTCTATTCGTAGAGCATCTGAACTGGCGGCGCTTTCGGTAGAGCCCTCATGTTTGATTTTTCATAGGGATAGAGCAGTACTCTCAGACCTCATTCGACTTTTCTCTGCCCAAGTCGTCCTCTCGTTTCACCTGAATCAGGATATTGTTGTGCCGGCGTTGTTTCCCTCCTCAACCGTCGTCGCCCAAGGAGAGGCGGCTGCACTCCCTGGACGTGGTTCGAGCTCTTCGGATCTATGTGTCCAGAACGAAAGCCTTCCGTTTGTCTAGCGCTTTGTTCGTTCTCCTTGCGGGACCTCTGAAAGGTTCTAAAGCGTCTTCTCAGACTCTCTCCAGATGGATTAGAAATCTCATTCTACGGTGTTATGCGGAAGCTGGAGCTGCTCCTCCCGTACGGGTTGCAGCTCATTCTACTAGGGCTTTGGGGGCCCATGGGCAGCTAGACGCGGGGCCTCCATCGATCAGATTTTGCAAGGCCGCTACGTGGTCTTCCTTAACACCTTCATTAGGGTTTTACAGACAGAGGTGTTCGCTTCAGCTGAAGCAAACCTGGGCCGCTTGGTGCTACAAGCGGCTGAGGCTTATTTTTCTGCCCGCCCTTTAATATGTGGGACTTTGGGACGTCCCTACAGTGCCTGGGTCCCCCTTGGCTGATGGAGAAAGGAGATTTTGTTCTTACCGTAAAATCCTTTTCTCCGAAGCCATAGGGGGACCCAGGCACAACCCTCCCTGTAAAGTTTTTAGTGTTTAAAATAATTAGTACTCAGTTTCTAGTTTTTTGGCTACTTGCCATGGTTATTTGATTATTTCTTCATGCTACTCCTTCGCTCTTATCTTTGGGACAAACTGGAGCAGACTCATGGTGCACAGCCATATAAGGCAGGGGAGGAGCACCTGAGCCTGTGAAAATTTTAACTCTCAAGTGTCCGCTCCTAGAGGTGAAGCACTTAACCCCTACAGTGCCTGGGTCCCCCTATGGCCTCGAGAAAAGGATTTACAGGTAAGAACAAAATCTCCTTTTTTCGGACACGGTTTCCGCTCAGGATACAGTGCGCTGTACTGTGTCCGCGGCTTAAGCAGAAGTACTGTGCACACATATACCTAAGAACATTAATTTAACCAACAGAGAAAAAATTAAATGTAATCATTGCTTTAAAATAAGGTGTGTTTGCCTTTAAAGTATTCTAAAGTTCATTTTTACATTCTTGATTTCCTACAGAGGCACAAAGAATATAAAGAATGTTAAAGGAGAGAGAGGAAGCTTTGGGTAAGTCCTAAAAATCTACTTCCTCCCTAGTAGTTCCACCACATGTCTCTACTAAAATCAACATATACAGGATTTGCCCCATACCAATTACCTATAATACCTCATGGCTCATTTCTGCTTTCTACGTTTACACTAACAAAATGGAAAAGGTACAGAAAAACTTGTTTATGGACATTTACACACATTTAACTGCTCACAGGATTTAACTGCTCACATGTCATTTCTGGGTAAAACCGCATACAAACACATAATAACTGTGTTGATATGCATTGTACACTTTTTTTCCCCTTCGTTCCCATAGACTTTCATTGAATTTTTTTCCGAATTGAAATGGGCCTGGTCGAAATGCATTCTAAATTTACCCTTGCACAATCCACTGCTGACTCTCCTTGACAATTCCTAACTGGTAAAGTAAGCTGGAAACAGTTGGAACCTGTCAGAGGAGACGTCGGTGGATCGCACAAGAGGTAGATTTCTGTTGATTTTCAGCTGTTAGAATAATTCAAAAACAGGAGGTAAAGCATAGCCCTTTACCTCCTGTTCTTCAATGAATTCACTAAAGGAGTAGTTTACTTGCTCAGTGAACTATTCCTTTAAAAAGCCTTTTCTTGCACTATTTTTAGAACAGTTGTTATGAAGGTTTGGTTCCCCTTTAAATTAAACTATATTTTATTACTCTAAGATTGGAAAAAATACATAAAACAAACCATTTCATTCTAATCGTAAATATATTTGATGGTGGAAGTTCGGTTTTGACAAAATCAAAAAAGATTTTGTATGTTTAACAAATATTCTACCTCTGGATGAAGTTGGTACTAGTGAATATACTAGTAGGTATATCATGCTTTACTGGGTTTCTTTAAAAGTGAGGAAGGGGATTCGGTGCCTCACTACTGGGGTTTCTATAAAAGTGAGGAAGGGTATTCGTGCCTCACTACGCGGTTTCTATGAAAGTGAGGAAGGGAATTCAGTGCCTCACTACTAAGTTTCTATAAAAGTGAGGAAGGGCATTCAGTGCCTCACTACTGGGGTTTTCTATAAAAGTGAGGAAGGGCATTCAGTGCCTTACTACTGGGGTTTCTATAAAATTGAGTAGGGGATTCGGTGCTTCACTACTGGGGTTTCTATGAAAGTGAGGAAGGGGATTCAGTGCCTCACTACTGGGGTTTCTATAAAATTGAGGAAGGGGATTCAGTGACTCACTACTGGGGTTTCTATGAAAGTGAGTAAGGGGATTCGGTGCCTCACTACTGGGGTTTCTATAAAAGTGAGGAAGGGCATTCAGTGCCTCACTACTGGGGTTTCTATGAAAGTGAGGAAGGGCATTCAGTGCCTCACTACTAGGGTTTCTATAAAAGTGAGGAAGGGCTTTCGTTGCCGCACTACTGGGGTTTCTATAAAAGTGAGGAAGGGCATTCAGTGCCTTACTACTGGGGTTTCTATAAAGTGAGGAAGGGCATTCGGTGCCTCACTACTGGGTTTTTATAAAAGTGAGGAGGGCTTTCAGGGCCTCACTACTGGGGTTTCTATAAACTGAGAAAGGGGATTTGGTGCCTCACTACTGGGGTTTCTATAAATGTGAGGAAGGGCATTCAGTGCCTCACTACTGGGGTTTCTATAAAAGTGAGAAGGGCATTCAGTGCCTCACTACGGGGTTTTCTATAAAAGTAAGGAAGGGGATTCGGTGCCTCACTACTGGGGTTTTTATAAGTGAGGAAGGGATTTGGTGCCTCACTACTGGGGCTTCTATAAATTGAGGAAGGGGATTCGATGCCTCACTACTGGGGTTTCGATAAAAGTGAGGAAGGGGATTCACCTTACTACTGGGGTTTTCTATAAAAGTGAGTAGGGGATTCGGTGCTTCACTACTGGGGTTTCTATAAAAGTAAGGAAGGGGATTCGTGGCCTCACTACTGGGTTTTTCTATAAAAGTAAGGAAGGGGATTCGGTGCCTCACTACTGGGGTTTTTATAAAGTGAGGAAGGGGATTTGGTGCCTCACTACTGGGTTTTCTATAAAAGTGAGGAAGGGGATTCGGTGCCTCACTACTGGGGTTTCTATAAAAGTGAGGAAGGGGATTCAGTGCCTCACTACTTGGGGTTTCTATGAAAGTGAGGAAGGGCATTCAGTGCCTCACTACTAGGGTTTCTATAAAAGTGAGGAAGGGCTTTCGTTGCCGCACTACTGGTTTCTATAAAAGTGAGGAGGGCATTCGTGCCTCACTACTAGGTTTTTATATAAAGTGAGGAAGGGCTTTCAGTGCCTCGCTACTGGGTTTCTATAAAACTGAGGGGATTTGGTGCCTCACTACTGGGTTTTCTATAAAAGTGAGGAAGGGCATTCAGTGCCTCACTACTGGGGTTTCTATAAAAGTGAGGAAGGGCATCAGTGCCTCACTACTGGGGTTTCTATAAAAGTGAGGAAGGGATTCGGTGCCTCACTACTGGGGTTTCTATAAAGTGAGGAAGGGCATTCAGTGCCTCACTCTGGGTTTTTCTATAAAAGTGAGGAAGGGCTTCAGTGCCTCACTACTGGGGTTTCTATAAAAGTGAGGAAGGGGATTGGTGCCTCACTACTGGGGTTTCTATAAAAGTGAGGAAGGGGATTCGGTGCCTCACTACTGGGGTTTCTATAAAAGTGAGGAAGGGGATTCGGTGCCTCACTACTGGGGTTTCTATAAAGTGGGAAGGGCTTCAGTGCTTATACTGGGGTTTCTATAAAAGTGAGGAGGGCATTCGGTGCCTCACTACTGGGGTTTTTATAAAAGTGAGGAAGGGCTTTCAGTGCCTCACTACTGGGGTTTCTATAAAACTGAGAAAGGGGATTTGGGTGCCTCACTACTGGGGTTTCTATAAATGTGAGAAGGGCATTCAGTGCCTCACTACTGGGGTTTCTATAAAAGTGAGGAAGGGCATTCAGTGCCTCACTACTGGGGTTTCTATAAAAGTAAGGAAGGGGATTCGGTGCCTCACTACTGGGGTTTTTATAAAAGTGAGGAAGGGGATTTGGTGCCTCACTACTGGGCTTCTATAAAATTGAGGAGGGGATTCGATGCCTCACTACTGGGGTTTCGATAAAAGTGAGGAAGGGGATTCAGTGCCTTACTACTGGGGTTTCTATAAAGTGAGTAGGGATTCGGTGCTTCACTACTGGGGTTTCTATAAAAGTAAGGAAGGGGATTCGGTGCCTCACTACTGGGGTTTCTATAAAAGTAAGGAAGGGATTCGGTGCCTCACTACTGGGTTTTTATAAAAGTGAGGAAGGGGATTTGGTGCCTCACTACTGGGGTTTCTATAAAAGTGAGGAAGGGGATTCGGTGCCTCACTACTGGGTTTTTCTATAAAAGTGAGGAAGGGGATTCAGTGCCTCACTACTGGGGTTTCTATGAAAGTGAGGAAGGGCATTCAGTGCCTCCACTACTAGGGTTTCTATAAAAGTGAGGAAGGGCTTTTCGTTGCCGCACTAATGCCCTTCCTCACTTTCATAGAAACCCCAGTAGTGAGGCACTGAATCCCCTTCCTCACTTTTATAGAAACCCCAGTAGTGAGGCACCGAAAATCCCTTCCTCACTTTTATAAAAACCCCAGTAGTGAGGCACCGAATCCCTTCCTACTTTTATAGAAACCCCAGTAGTGAGGCACCGAATCCCCTTCCTACTTTTATAGAAACCCCAGTAGTGGAAGCACCGAATCCCCTCTCACTTTTAAGAAAACCCCAGTAGTAGGCACTGAATCCCCTTCCTCACTTTTATCGAAACCCCAGTAGTGAGGCATCGATCCCCTTCCTCACTTTTTAGAAGCCCCAGTAGTGAGAGCACCAATCCCCTTCCTCACTTTTATAAAACCCCAGTAGTGAGGCACCCGAATCCCCTTCCTACTTTTATAGAAACCCCGTAGTGAGGCACTGAATGCCCTTCCTCACTTTTATAGAAACCCCGTAGTGAGGCACTGAATCCCTTCCTCACATTTATAGAAACCCAGTAGTGAGGCACCAAATCCCCTTTCTCAGTTTTATAGAAACCCCAGTAGTGAGGCACTGAAAGCCCTTCCTCACTTTTATAGAAACCCCAGTAGTGAGGCACCGAATGCTTCCTCACTTTTATAGAAACCCCAGTAGTAGGCACTGAATGCCCTTCCTCACTTTTATAGAACCCCTAGTGAGGCACCGAATCCCCTTCCTCACTTTTATAGAAACCCCAGTAGTGAGGCAACCGAATCCCCTTCCTCACTTTTTATAGAAACCCCAGTAGTGAGGCACCAACCCCTTCCTCACTTTTAGAAACCCCAGTAGTGAGGCACTGCTGCCCTTCCTCACTTTTATAGAAACCCAGTAGTGAGGCACTGAACTGCCCTTCCTCACTTTCATAGAAACCCCAGTAGTGAGGCACCGAATCCCCTTCCTCACTTTATAGAAACCCCAGTAGTGAGGCACTGAATGCCCTTCCTCACTTTTATAGAAACCCCAGTAGTGAGGCACTGAATGCCCTTCCTCACTTTATAGAAACCCCATAGTGAGGCAGACCATCCCCTTCGTTTTATAGAAACCCCAGTATGAGGCACTGAAGCCCTTCCTCACTTTTTAAAAACCCTAGTAGTGAGGCACGAATCCCTTCCTCACTTTTATAGAACCCAGTAGTGCGGCAACGAAAGCCCTTCCTCACTTTTATAGAAACCCTAGTAGTGAGGCACAATCCCTTCCTACTTTTAGAAACCCCAGTAGTG
>JAACNH010004361.1:0-24431 GCA_019447015.1 Hymenochirus boettgeri | reverse complement strand
GTGTGTGTGTGTGTGTGTGTGTGTGTGTGTGTGTGTGTGTGTGTGTGATTCAGTAGTGCCCAAGAGGAAGGTCTGGATTGAACAGGTAATACATTTATTACAAGATTACAAATAAAGTTTAATAGAAAAAAATATTTATTGATAATCTCCCTATTATGTCCTAGGGGCATGTTGGCCAGGATTGAAGGAAAATAGATGCAGTACATCCAAATTCTTAGGCTGGGTACAGACTAACAAATTATTTGTCCCAACCAAGCGCTCACTCCGCGCTTGGGACAAATATCTGTCGGTTGCGGCAAATTCGGCCACGGGTGAATTTGCAAACGATCAATCGTGCGGTCCCATAGGGAACCACGCAATTGATCGGAATTTACTGACAAGTCCGATGTCGAGGTCGGTCGCGGCCGGACACCCCACACCAGCAGGTATTTTTGCCAAAAATATCTGCTGGTGTGTACCCAGCCTTAAGGAAAACCAGTGTCCCTCTGAGGATGACATTATCTTTTAATTAGTGGCCTGTACGGTGCTAAATGGATTTGTATTTAGGGGGAAAGACTCTTTAATTTCCCTTATTGGACGATGTTCTACTTCTCATATTATCAAAGAAAAATATGATTCTCTTTTCGCTTCCTACGATAAGTCAGTTTACTGAATCATAAAAGCACCCAACAAACCATGAATGAGAAGATCTTTGTCTTAACGCAGAAGTGGGTAAACTTTAAAAACTCTGACCAAGTAAAAGATTTGACACTGCGTGGAACAAAAGCCTGTTGTGTGAGCTGCGTACAAGATTCGCTAAGAGTTTGTATTCTGACTTTATTTCTGTGGGAGTTGCTTCCTGTTGTTGACTAGAGTTCTTTATTTAGAAGCCCGTAGCTGCAGAACAACGGTCTGCTTGCAGAATGCCTGTCATTAGAACTTTTAAAGGGCAAAGTGAGGAATGTTTCAGAGCTTTTCACAATTATATTTCATTAGACCTCCTTCTGGTGCCCTGCGTTTGCCATATTTTTCCTGGGGGGGATTGCAAACTGAGTAGGTCCTAGTGTAAAATGAAAAGAAATTGTGTTTGATATCCTGACACATTCATTGCCAAAGAAACACAGAATAGATTTAATGGCAATCTCAGCCTAGGCTCAGTGCTTCTGATTTCATTGATAAAGAAACTGTAAAAATGTAAAGCGCTACAGAAGATGTTGGCGGTATATAAATCCACAACAATAATAATAATAATAATAATAATAATAATAATAAATAAGGTAAATTTAGATTTAAAGGAGAACTTTTAAAGGAGGTTTTTTTTAAAAGTAAAACAGTTAAAATGAAAAGTAACTGGGGCAGGATTGGCAACTCCCAATCTCATTTCTCTGAGGACAACCAACCCCAAGAAATCTGCTTCTGCCAGGCCCTACTCAGTGCTTCAGCAATATCTTTCATATAGGAAAGTCCAGGACACTAACCTGGCAGATGAAAAGTCTTTAAATAACTTATATTGTTAGGTAGGTATAATATCTTCTTGCACTAAGTACTTTTTACTTTTAAAAAGATCATCATTACAGTAAAGTTGTCCTTTAAAGTTAAATTTGAAACACATACAGGCCGATGCAGTAATGGGATGGGTGTGACTTACCTGACCTGTAAATCCCTTCGCGAGATTTTCTACATCACGGGATCAGGTAAGTCATGTTGTTTACACTTTGAAAGATGTTATGTTTCATGCTAAAGGTTCCCGCAAAACGTAACTTAACCTGTATGGAATAAGCTGCACCGTGCTATTTCTAAAATGTTTTGGAAATGGTGCATCCCACAGTAAATTAGTTAAAGGGCATGTCCACCTTTAACTATAATTTAACCCACTACTGGCCCCATTGTGTAGTGTTGATAAAGGTAAGGACCTTACATCCCTGCTCCAAATGGCTGCCCTGCAATGTCTGTGCAAAGTCCACAAAGTTCACTCTAATTTTAAATCGGCTGCGCAAAAAAAATAATTTCTGTTTGCATATAAAAGTAAAAATTTGGGCGCTCTATACCTCACTTATACTCCAGCAGATTTTTGTGTGTGCACAACTTTAACCTGTGTGCGCAGGCCTGCAGACGAGCGCACAGCTTAGAGGGAACATTGGTATAGTCATATCACTAGCACAGGTCAAGGTGTGAACCAGTGCAACTGAAATCACTTTATCACTCTGATTGACAGATTTCTATAAAAGATGAGCCTGAAAAACTTGTCTCCTTGTGTAAACAATTGAAAGAAATACCATTAAGATACCATAGAAATTGCTGCTAATATGCAAGCGACAGAAAAGTGTCTCAGAGATACAAAAAGACAAAATACAAAAATACATTGAGATAATAACATTGATAATTTGGGCCAATGATCAGGAAACTCATCAGATCTTAATCCCATTGAGGTCTTGTGGTCAGTTCTCATTAAGAGGGTGTACAAGCAGAAGCCCACACATCATGGTCAACTCCAAACACTAACAATATAAGAATTGATCCCAGAAGTGGGTATCTAGCAGGGCATAGCGAATTGCAGAATACAGGAAGAAACAGGAAAACAGGGGAAAAACACTGTAAATTCAGACTCTTTGCATCAATTTGATATATCCCCCCCAAAGAAAGCTTTTGAAACATATAAAACGTTTATAATTGATCTTCAGAAAACCATACAAAAATACTCTTAACAATGGCAAGGCAGCAAAGTTTGCAAAATACACCATTTGTTTCCCTACCAGAACATATTGTATTGTTGCATTATAGACCTTCAAAAACATTATAATTTAGACATACAATAAGGGCTCTTTCACACTATGGACGTTTTGTTGGAACACAATACATATGGTATGTGATAACACAGAGGCTTTAATTTTCAAATCAATCCAATGTGTCCTGCTTCCCGTTGGGTTAAATAGCGCTGTGATAACGCACAGCTGCATGCGTACTAATGCTTTGCACACCGTTGGAATGCAAAAAAAAAAGGATTAAAGCACACACGTTATGTAACGCATACAAAAAAAGTGCAAAAAAACACAAACAGCTTTGCATGATAGAGCATATGCGTTATCATACGTTTTAAAGCACATTGTAGTGTGAACAAACCCATTTAAAAAACAACTATCTCAGGAAGCCTGTGCACACACGTTAAAAGCACACAAAAAAATCTAGGCGAATAAAGGCAACACAGTATGTAATGGACAAAATTGATTTCAGGGTCTGCACATATATCTGTGCAAGGAGCCAATAAAGCTCCGTATGTGCTAAATTTTGACAGCCAACCAAACATTCAAGGCAAGAATCACATGTGTACAGGCGCTTGCTGACCGAGCACCCATATGTGTGCGATGCTCGCTTGGATTGCTCGCTTGGCCCTCATGCTTTCCACCCCAGCATATTTCACCCTAGGTTTTTTTCGTTCCGTTCGAGCAAATTTCAGGGTGTGTGCAAAGCTTAAGAAATTAAAGGAAAAGTTGATAAGGATGACATATAAATACTGCAGAAAACAGTGACAGTGATGAATGGTGCTGCATTTTGCTGTAGTGATTCTTCCCATCCACATGGAATTTGTTACATGACTGGTCACATGACTTGTGTGTCACTAAACAACTTGCCTTAATGAGTGGGAAAAATAGGATTTCTCATGTTCATTCTGCTTTGAACTATAGGAACATTAAAGAATCTCTTCATAAAACAAAGTGTGGAAATGTTTAAACTACCAGTAGAAATCTGGAAGGGAGACAGCGGTTGAACTTTCAGCATTTTAGAAAGGGAGAGTTGATGAAAGGAGGGAGAATGAGTTACCCCAGAGATTTTCTTTGGCTTCATTCACACATTTGTTGTTCAAAAATGTTTGCTAAAAATCACATCGGTGTTAAATATAAAAATCTCCCCGGTTAGAATTCAGCCAAAACATATTCTAGTAAAAAAGCACAATTATGGTTAAATACCTTTTTCTTACTGAAACTCAAACTTATCTTCCCTCTGCAGCTGTTATAATGCAAATTTTCTTACTTCAGCAACTCTAAAGTTACTTTCCCTTTAACATCTTCCCTTTAGAAGACAATAATACAGCAGCCAATTGGATAACCCATCACTGCCTCCCATTTTAAAGCCCACTGAGCATGTCTGGTCCAGAGGGTTGGGGAGAAGTGGTTAAACAAGTATAAAATGTACACCAGTATATATTTACACAGGAATATGGAGGAATCCTGGTTTCAAAATTAACCTGGTTTCAATTCGAAACAGCCGGGTTTGAAAATCCACAGATTGAAAATCCACAGATTTCTCAAAACTCTGAACTTTTCATTGAAAATCAAATATTAGAAAATGGATGATTCTCAAAAATTGCATGTAAAATTTAGAAAATCAAAGATTCTTACTGAAAATTTCAAAAACGCGAAAATTTCTATTGGATATGCGACAAACTTTGGAAATTCGCCCGGGTTGGGCAAAAAGGCCATCAGACGCGGGGGATCATGTGGACAGCACGATCGGTCGTGGCGAACTAAGAGTTAGTACACACAGCTGGGTACACACAGGCTGTATTTTTGGGCCAATTGCCCAATACTTCCATGTATCAGTCAGTCGGGCCGAAAAATCTGCGCTGCCTTGATCGGTCGGACCTGTTGGTAAAATAAGGTGATCATGTGATTCCCTATGTGACTGCACGATCAGTTGCGTGAACTGTTGGCCGCTGCAACTATTGCGGCAACCGCCAGTCATTTAATGCATCCAGGCGCTTACTAGTAGTGAATGCTGGGTTGGGACAAAAAGTCCCTTTGTGTGCACCCAGCTTAGTCAACCGATACAATGTTTTCACTAGGCTACTTAGAAAATATGAGACTGGTTGCTACAGGTTAATTTCACAGGAAAAGCTATTGCACCTCATACTGCATTTGCCCCACTGCGATCTCCAGTGCTATACCCATAGTTAATACCCACTACACCTAAATAGCCACTATATCCTATTAAATTGCCATCCTTAACTAGATAACGTTACCAATGTGTGTTTGTTTTAGCTCCTCATGTTGCACCTGTGCAGAATATAATGTTTGTTCTTTTTAAAGGCAACAAAAGATAAAATATAATGGCAATCTTTATCTTCTTTATACCCCCCTGGTAGGTTAAAACAAAATAATATAGGATAAAAAATTTTTAAAACAGTCCATTTTTAATCATTTTAATCAAGCTGTTGTATAATAATTATTGAGCCTGCTACAAATGCTACGAATTGCAAAACGCCACCCTTGTTACATTGCACAATTTCTTTAATGTACGGCGAACTCACTTGTAGATTCTTCTCCGGCCGAATCGCAACTGCCAGCAGTCACATGTTCCCATGGCAACTTCAGAATCATTTGGGAGAAAAAATGATTTATTTGCCTTGGAGTGTTGATATGGCTGGTAAATCAAAAGATCCCATACTGCTGAGTAGTTCTACATGGCATCTAGCCACTTCAAGTTCTGTAATAATAGACAGGTACTTTCCATGTTCCTCTTTAGGATGAGAGTGTCTTTAAACAGAAAACGATGAAAGAAGCCAATACTATCATTACGTCTCTATAAATATTTAGTAAAGTGTTTAGGATTTTTGTGCACCGAATTCTGTATTGTCAGCGTGTGTAATAGCCATTGATGATGAGATTTATTATAATAATAGTATTATAATAATAGTATAGTTAAATGATTAATAGGGAGATGTAATAAAAGTCCTTATAATTAAAAAGGGTGCTAACTTTTATTACATCTCCTTGATAGTTTTTATTGTTATACAAATTCAGGCAACCAGATAAAGTGGGACATATCATAACAGATATGACCATTGGGCCAATTAGAAGTGTCTTTTTCATTCATCATATTGGTCTTAATGTCTGAAGCGATCTAAACATTAATGGCTGCCTTTATGTGCAGGAAATATCACATCAGCAGGCTCATTTACCCAGAGCCGCTCTGGGTAAATTCTCTTTCCGCGACTCAATATCGCGATTGCGAATGTGGGTAAATCCCAGAAAGGGATTTGCATAGCTGGCGTTAAAATCCTGCACTAAATCTACCGCAAACGCAATATTGAATGGCGAGCGTTGGATGCGCGGGTGATTTTTGCATAATCCGCGCATCCGACGTTAATATGAAGTTAATGTCGCGCTTTCCGGTAGTGAACCGGTTAGCTCTACTTTAACTCCATTTATTTGGCCAGCGAGTCTGGGTAAATGAGCCTGCAGGGCTACAGAAATGCATTGCAAATGGTAAAGCAAAGTAGGAGAGTTTAAAGCTAACGCAATATTGTATGATCGTCTGATTGTGCAGGGGTGTAGGGATCACCATAGCAACAATAACGATTGCTATGGGACCCAGAGCCAAAGGGGGCCCAGCCAGGTCCCCTGCAGACATGTCCATCCTACTAAGAATAATTATAATCACGTAGTTCAGTCCCACAAACCCCCTTTCCGTTTTACTTAAACCTTTCAAAGAGGTTCCCAGGCTCAGATATTCTACTTACAAAACCGCGGCTCCTCCATCCGTGATAGTGACATTACGCACAATGGCTGACGCCTGTTACAGAACGAGACTCCTCTGCTACTGGGCATGCTCGTAACCAACCAGCATCAGAGGAGGTGTGTCCACGCCAGCGAGGGATCAGGCCTGGGAGCATCTTTAAAATGTAAACGTAAAATGAAAACAGGGTTTGTGGGGCTGAACTATACGACATAACACTTTTCTTAGGAGGGTGGACATGCCCTTTAAAAAAACCTTCCCATGTTGGGTTGAACTGCACCAAACTGATTTTTTTTGTGGGTTGAGGGTCCCCATCTAAAATCTTGCTATGGGGCCCTGTGATTTCTAGCTACGCCACTAGGATTGGTGGCGTCCAAGCACCCCGCCCCCCCGATCATCAACGAATTTTCGCTCTTTTTGGAAGATAGGAAAACATTTTTAACCCGCTTAAGGGATGATAAAACAGCAATTTATAAAACCACTTAAAGGGACACTATACTATATAGTTTAATAGTAACATCTGCTTTCTGGTTCCTCCAACACACAGTTACCCTGACACTTATCCTATTTCTGTCATAATCATTCATATGTTAATGAAGGGGAGGGCAGATTGAGGGGGCCAAAAAGTAGCCAGTTGCTACATGAATAAAGTGTCCCTTTAGGATCCCCTGGAATAATTCATAGTCATGTTTTTATTCTTTTATTAAGAGTGCCCATTGGACACTTGTTACTTTAAAATCTGAACCTGGACTCTTTGGCCATAGTTAGCGCACAGAGGGCGGCCTCTGCCAAGGTGGCTCACATAGCCAATGAATTTGTTTAAGGCACGATTATGTTGGAAATCTTTACATAAGTGATGGATCTTATACTGTATTTGTCAAAATGAAAGATGTCAGACAACGAGCAAACGCATTCACTGCACGGGGGACTTTAGATGTCTAGGAACTGAAGGCTTTGTGAAAGAGTTAATCTTATCATTGTAAGGGCTAAACCCTCTTCATCAGGTCAGAGCAGTACTGATTTTAACCAAGGTTTAACAAAGTACAAAGCCAGTTCCAAAAGATAATAAGATAAGCAGAACAATAAGGGGGAGACAGAAATAAAAAAAATGATGTGTCTGAACATTCGTTTCGGCCGATAATCGGCCCGTGTATGGGAACTTTATAGTCTGAAATGGCTGTTCGGTCTGGGATCGTTGCCCTGACCGATGGGATGGGGGTGCGTAGAGGTGGTGGGGTTCCCAGCCTGGTGCAAAATCTGTATGCGCAGGGAGCTTGGTGTTCTGGTATCTGATTAATATGGATTGGAGGGTCTGTATATGGTCCAATCTGTATGGAATGTTTTTAAAGGACACGTTCAACCGTTTTTTCCCTCACCTCATGTCTTTCTCATAACTAACGTTTTTATTGTCCTGTGATTTGTAAATCGTAAATTGTATCACTTTTTCAGACTACTTCCTCATATAGCAAGGAGTTTTTTCCCACTGGATTTCAGTCAGATCCCATTCTTTTTCTCCCTCTAGCTATATCAGTGTGTCAGTGCTTGGTTGGGGTATTAACCATAATCTGGTATTAACCATGATCTCAAAGCCGAAGAAAGTTTCCCGTATTTTTGATAGATCTATATTGGTCGAAATCTACCGAAGATTGGCGGTGCTGGGTGGGGAATTTTAATGGGTTCCTTCAATTGGATATTTGATAGTTTTGGGCGATCAAAAATCCGATGAGAAAACCATATGGCTAGTTTTAGAATGAGCTCTCACTTTAATCCAGTGAGAAAAGGTGTGCATGTCCTTTAAACGAGGGGATATTATTTTACTGACCTTTGTAAAAGACCCTGGCCTGCAGTTTCATGCTTTTATATGGTCACAGAGCTTCTCTAATATACTCACAATTTACAGTATGGGGTACATTATCCACTATATAATTCTTACCCTACATGTATAATGTTACTGGATTCAAGGACCAGTAAGGTAGGTAGTTGCCATAGCCTCTGCACTGCCTTAACATTGCAATTCCATATAGTAACACCACTTGAAGGTCAAGGAATCTATTTGTAATCACCTACTGTAGATCATAAAAAAACAACAAACCTATTGCTTCAGCTGGAAGAAAAATGAAATTTCCATCCAGATTTCATCCTGGCCACGAAGATATTTTCCCTGGATCAGTATCAAGAAAACTGTTCAAATTACCTAATCTAACCTCATAGTGTTTGAAATAGGATAAGTTTCATGGTAGTAAACATTAGCTGGGACCCCGAACCCTCAGAGGGACCCCATGTCTACAATAACTGTTATTGCACTGTGCAATGTAAGATCAGTTTAGTTTTTATATCAGGAGTGTTAAACTGACAGCTCTCTTGCTGCCATTGAAGTGCAGATATGACATTGGCTGAATGTTGTATTGAAGAGCCCTTTGGGGCAATCTGATGGCTGAAGCTCGGGCATCTACTTTATCAATCAATGGTCATGACTGTTATTATAGAAGTTACATTTTTTTTAATAAAAATGCAACAATGGCAAAGCCTAGAGAGTCTTTAGCCTACACATTTATTGCTGTTAATGTCTACATTAATGAAACTGCTCACCAAGGATTCCTTCATTGTTGCTCCTACAAAGACTGTGTCATCTTACATTTATTTATAAAAGGCTTGACATTTCCCATAGTCAGTGACAAGATTCTAAAAATGATGAATAAAAAATGTTTTCTTTATTTAACATTGAACATTGGCTATTGGATCACATTTATTCAAACTGTTAGATGGGCCATAATCTATGTTTCACAAGAACCAAATCCCACAGTGGTGCTTCAAGGGGGAATGGCAACTAAAACAATGCCTCTGGGGCTGCCCCCCTTGTCATCATTTCTTATGGGCGAGGGGGGCAGCACAATTATAGATGTTCCCTGGAGAGGTAACCAGTGCCCTGAGCAATTTTGTTTATCTTGTCTCATGGACAAAGCCCCTGGATTGGCTTTGGTTAGGCTTTGGCTGTTCATCCACTAAAACCCATGTTTCTAATCCGGTATAAACGTTTTATAAACGGCCACGGCCGGTAACTTTTCACCGCTGGGTTTCCCACCGTTTTTGCCAAAATCGGAATTACAGTGATTTCTAAAACGGCAAAACCCGGCGGCGGAATGTTAATATTGCCGCGATAAGGTTTCCACCAAATCGTGGACATTGCATCAGTTACCGCTCGCTTCTATTTATAAAGTGGCGGTAACTGTATTCTCGCGTTAAGTTTGGCTGTTTGGCTTAAGGGTTTCCACAGCTCGAACCGGGACCCCTCTTCCCCAGCACTTATAAGTGCCTTTGTGGCCCTTTGGGGCTTAAGGGGTCCCACAGCTCATACCGAGACCGCCCCTCCCCAGCATTTACACTGACGAGAGCCTTTGGTGGGGCTCCTGCAGCTCAAAACCTCTTAGAAGAGCCCTTGGGTGTGTCTTTTTTCTTCCACCAACTGCTGATGTTGCCAATACTGGGCCGCCAGTGACACCTCCGGCACTGGCGACATCAATGTAGCTGATGTTGCCAGCGTCTTGATCCGAAGTCTTCTTTCTTCTCAGACGGCGACACCAACTTCGCTGATGTCGTCAACCAGGCCATGTCACTGCGGCCGCCAGTGACACCGGTTTTGACGGAGCTTATGTTGGCAACCTCTTCTTTCTTCTGCCATCAACTGTGGTGACTTCTGAGCTCTGCAGGGTTTGCAAATCTTTATACAGGTTTGCTGAAGGACCTTATCCAATTCTGATTGGTCAATATTTCAATTATGATTATACAGTAACCAATAATATTTGATCACAAGCATTGAAATATTGACCAATCAGAATTGGATTAGGTCCTTCATCAAACCTATATAAAGAGGTGCAAAACCTGCAGAGCTCAGAAGTCATCGCAGTTAATGGCAGTAGAAAGAAAAGGTTGGCAACATCGGCTCCGTTAAGGTCAATGGAGCCGATGGCCGCCGTGTCACTGGCGGCCACAGTGACATAGCCTGGTATTGGCGACATCAGCAGAGTTGGTGTTGCAGGCTGAGAACAAAGAAGACACACCCAAGGGCTCTTCTAAGAGCAAATTGGGGCACTGTTTCTGCAGGAACCCCAACAAAGGCACTTGTTAGTGCTGCAAGGGCACTTGTAAGTGCCTGGGAGGGGGGTCCAGGCTGCAGGACCTCTTAAGCCCCAAAGGGCACTTGTCATGGCCACAAGGGCCCTTCCAAGGGGGGTCCCGGGTTGGAGCTTTGTGAGTCCCAAAGGGCACTTCTCAGTGGCCCCGCGACCGTACGTGGCAGGGGCCACAATGGCACTTATAAGTGCCGGCGAAGGGGGGTCCCAGTTCGAGCTGCAGGACCCGAAAAGGCACTTCTGAGTGGCCCCATGAGCGTACGGGGCAGGGGGCTGTGAGGGGCTGCTGGGAAGAGATTGTGCCAAGAGTGGTCTCCGCTGCGGGGGGCGAAGGCGGACGAGGGCGGGGTGGGCATACACCCCTCTCCCTCTGGCGGCAGGTGCGACCACCCACCGCATAACCCCTTTCCAGCAGCCCCTCTCAACCTTTTTAGGGAGAGGGGCTTCTTCAAAGGGTGGCAGCTGCCACCAAAAAGTTGGTGGAGGATGTGACCATCTGCAGCACAATCTTTTCCCAGCAGCCCCTCCCAGCCCCCTGCCCCTTACTTTGGGATTACAGACCTTTGCCACGATACTGTATTAGCGCGTTGCGCTTAGTACATTATCATCGTGAAAACAGTTCAAATTATCGCCACAGTGTTGCGCTTCGCCACGATAATGATTGCCTTTTTAAATATGATGATAAAGATTTTTCCCGCGGTGATGTGCGGCAGTAATTTAAGTTCGAAAATAACGGACTTTTATAAATATGCCCCTAAGTGTATATTTGAGCTGTAGATAGAGGAGCTAATACAAATCCTGGTTAGACTCAGGGCATCTTATATACTAACTGAAGGCTATCGATATGCACGGACGTCGGACATATTTATATTAGCGAAGAGATTGGGAGAGATTAGCGGAGATCCGGGGGTGCGTGTGTGCAGGGGTAGAGGGGTGCTTGCACACAGGGGGTGAGGGGTGAATGGGGGTGGGCATGCGTGGTGCGTGTGTGTGCTTCGGGGGTTTGCTACATAGTGGAAAAGAGATAGCAAGATGGATCCGACAGATTTTTTTGGGGGGGGATTTTGGACTGCTTTTGTGACATATGGCTGGAAAGGCAATTTAACAAAGGCCGAGGAAGGGGGGTCCCGGGTTGGAGCTTCGGGAACCATTAAACCCCAATGGCCCTTGTCAGTGCCGCAAAGGCACTTATAAGTGCTGGGGAAGCGGGGTCCCAGTTCGAGCTGTGGGATCCCTTAAGCCCCAAAAGGTTCTTCTCAGTCCCCCCCAGCAGGCCTGAGAGGGGCTGCTGGGAATGGATAGTGCCGCAGGTGGTCTCTGCCGCGGGGGGTGAGTGCGACCACCCACGGCATAACCCCTTCCCCGCAGCCCCTCTCAGCCTTTTTAGGGGCTGAGAGTAGCTGCTGTGAAGGGTAGCTGCTGCCAGGTGAAGGTGGGCGGGGTTCACCACGTGGCACACACACCCGCTTCCCTCACCCCCCCCCCTCCATAGCGGAAAGAAAAATTATCTCCATTGCCACACACTATCTGCTCATCATATCGGGATATCCTGATATCACATTCCATCTGCACCGCCCCAACTTCCTGTCTCTGACTGCAACAAATACATTGTGAGAGGCCTGATTAACCTGACCTTAGCCATGGATCTGAATTGTTTATACTTTGACTTTCGTTAACATATTTTTAGCATATAACACATATTTTTCTTATTTATATACATTTTCCATACCAGCTCATTTTGACTTGGTGGGGGAGTAGTTAGAACATTCTTGGCAGACATTGCCTTACATTGATATTAATGTGGCTTTTTCCCCACAAATCCTTTGGTTATTTGTTCAACAATAAAAAAAATCTTCAACATTTTCAAATTATTTTTGGTAATCAGTCTATTATTTGAATTCAAGATTATATTATAGATTATCGCAGTTAATCTGGTTTTCGTGCTCATGTTCTGTAGCTAGGTGGGGAGTGTAATGCCCTAAATCCCCATCAGATGGCGTAGCCTTGAGTAAAACATGGAAATTAACCTTTTGTATTTTGTTTTAATGAGGTTGATTTTTCATCTTCCAATGGGAATAAAATCCAGAACTGTTTTTTCAAATCCTGGGATGGAATTTATTCAACCTTATTCTGACTCACAAAGCAGGTCAAACTTGCCTTTTCTGGACTGTGGAGGGCCAATTAGGCCGAAACGTGTCCACAGCTGGTTCTCTGGTTGACTCATTCTTTATTACTATGAGCTCTTGTTAAGAAAAACTAAAGTGTATTAAAATTAGGTTTAGGTTATAAAGGTTATAATAGGGGCTTGATGTGCAATATGTTTAACTATAGAAAAGCTGATTTCATTGCTAATACACAATTTCTTTGTTTGCCATTGAACTCAGCAAAGGGGGTTTCATATTGTACAGAAGTAGGGATCGTTGTCATCATTACCTAGGCAGTCACCTGACCTAAATGTAATTTACATATACAATTTAGTTCTCCATTACATATGCTCCACTCCCTTAGCATAGTTCATTGGTGCTCTGTGTATTAAAGAGAAATCCCTACCCAGCTTACTAAAAGTGAATAAAAATGGTGCAAAATAAAATGGTCCTCGTCACAAGTGATATGTCTTCGATATATAAAATGCATGTCTGTGTCTGTATATGTTTCCGTCCTTCACAATATAAGGCAACTGCATTACAGATGCGAGGAGACACATTTCCCTTAGTAGGACTTTGCTTGTTATTCGTCTCCTTATGTATTTGAATAAAATTATCAACTTTATGTGAGGTCTTTAAATTTTATCCTCCTACAGTATACGGGGTTTATGGATCATTAAAGCCCTAATGGAGCAATAGGCCTTCAGGGTTATGGGAACAGTTTAGCAATAAACAGTCATTTTACACTTTTAGAGCATCCTGTATGTTAACATTGGGTTCATGTTATTAGCATGGACGATGCACCTGTTAACACTCCACATAAGAAGGGATTTAACATCGTATTCTTGCCTGGATGAGGAATTTACGTTACTGCACAGGAACGTTTCTTTCAGCAAAGGAAGAAGAGTTTGGAAGGGAATATAGTAAACTGCCTTTACGTAGAAACAACTGTACACAATAAAAAAGAATTCAATGTATTGCAGATTTAAAGTTTATTAAGAGCTTGTTCCATCTATACAGGCCAAAAAAACAGTCTAAAGGACTATTGTAGGAAAGTCCAACTTTCCAGATGTTTGCAAAGTACAATTCCCAGCAGTCCCTACTCTATTAGGCTGCAGGTTAGACATCCCTGCGCTAGTGCATAAATTATGTTATTTAAATGCGCAATTCATCACAGAAAGCCAGTAAGAGCTAAAGGTTCGGACGATAATCGGCTTGTGTATAGGCACTTTATCAGGCGAAACGGGCGCTCGTTCGGAGATCTGCCCTGCGGATTAGGCAACAATCCCTGAACAAGCGGCCATTTTGGCTGATTATGTGCCCATATACAGGATGAAACGGACCAGTCCACTGCCGCCACGTCCTCATCCTCTGGCCACCAACCAAGGTAAAGCGCTGCATAGCGCAGTGCACTGCAACACGAACAGGGGGGAAAAAATCTCACAGGCGCCTTTCTAACTTTCCCATAGGCGCACCATGAGCAGAATCTTTTCACAATGCTTCGTGGTAGGAGAGATTCACCTAGCACGTCGTTTATGGTGTAGGTGGCACAAGGATTGTTAAACCCCAAATGCATCACCTTACATTTATCAACATTGAATCTCATCTGCCATTCTGCTGCCCATTTTGATAATCTATCTAGGCCTGCTTGCAGCACTTGCACATCATTTCAAGTTTCCAAAGCTCTGAATAGTTTAGTGTCATCACCAAACACCTTGCTAAAAAAAAACCATTTTGACCACTACATGATCCAACAACCAATTCTCTATCCATGTACAAACACTTTTTTTTCATTTTGAAAGACTGATTGTTAAGGGTTAACAGAATTCAGCCAAGCAATGACCGTCAATGAAACACATCAGGCCTTTGTTACTAGAATTTTACCTGTCAGCTTTCATGGGTGCATCTTGGCATGATTCTGTTTCAGTTAATGTGATGTCCAAATTTCCTTGGCTTTCCAGAACGAAGATCTGCCATCAACTCTACTATAATTCATTCAGGTGAATGTCTGTATTACACTTTGCTAATTGGTCACTGACCAAGAGTTTCATAATTTATCTTCTTTCTAAAAACCATTTCCATAACTAATTTTGGATTATCTCAAAGGAACATCATTGCCTATAAATCTTTCTGGAACGTTCCATGGATTTTCTTGGTATCTAAACCACAGTCCAGTATTGAGTCACATTCGAGTCGTAAAATGGTCAACTGATGGGAAAACTATTGCTGTTATTGGCACTGAATGTCAACAAAGGAAACTAGGAGCCTTCATATTCAGATCCAGAAAAAAATGCTTTTAGGGTTAACAAAGTAAAGATGTGCCCAGACTGTGCACTTTAGCACTGAGAATCTTTTGGTCTCTAAAGCCAACATCATCCATCCCAATAAATTCATAGCAGCTGTGCTATGAGGATTCAGAATATCAGATATGATGATAGAAAGTAGAAGGACTCTGTACAGACTTGTTTAGCAAACCTGTTTAGTGCTTCTTTTTGTGGATTTATTTCCTTATTAGCACCAAACACATTTCGCAACAATTCACTATTCCTTCATCCATTGAGCTTTGGCTATGACCTGTAAAGCTTACAGTATTGGGGCTGATGCAATAAAAGGTGTAAAGTTTACTTTAAAGCCCCACGGAATCGTAAGTTTGAGATGCCGCGGGTTTTCATTACTGTACAGCCACGATCAAACATTTACGGGCGAACATTCGTAGAATACCATGCGGTAGTAAACAACCGCAATGGAATTCTATGGGGATCGTTAACCTACGATCATGGTCGTAGATTTATAATTGCTGTCGTACATTTACATTTCTATCAATCGTAAATTAATGATCACCATAACGATTGTTAAAGGCACAGTATCACTAAAAAGCGATTCAGCGCCTTTATATATATGGCCCTTAGAACCCTATTGAACTCATCCACAACCTATCAGTCTATCTATATAAAAGTTTATTCTGGTTGCACTATTATTTTAGCAAGACTAATATGTGGATGTGTCAATTTCTTTTTCTATAATAAAAAAGGTTGGTAAATTACCATTTTTTAAAAAAGAATTTGTACAGACTATGTTGGGAAAAAACCTTAACAATAACTAAAACAGCCATGAAACAAAACCAGTCTCATAATAACCTTTTCAAATTTCCTGTTGCTGAGACATCAAGAAATTAGCAGGCACCAGATGACACACAGAGAGGCTCCAACTCTTCACAACCATAAGGAGCAAAGGAGAAAGGGAAGGATTTTTTTAACAATATACAGTGGGGTAAATTTTTGTTTGGGGGTGTGGTGGACATGGCCTTTATATCTGGTGTGCCCTACCACCCAAGTCTATGGTGTCTGCTACACTGGTCAGCAGACAATGGAATCATTTTGCAATTAAGTAAATTAGAAATATAAGGTGTATGTGTTGGTAAAGCAGAGAAAGATTTATACTCTCTTGTGTTGCTATAGTTCTCTAAATGTTGGGTAGTGAGATTGTTTCCCATAGTCCTTTGAGGATAATGACATCATCCTAATTCAAGCGTAACTGGTGCCAAATAAAGATTTCTCCAACCAGAACCTGTTTCCAGCAACAAAGGGTTTTTAAAGAACAAGAGAAGCAGAACCCAAATTTTAGTTAAGTTTTATCATTTAGATACTAAGAAATACATTGGTTCAGGTCGTCAATACATAATGAATAACCAAAACGTATAACGACGTATAACCAAAATTCATTGTTATTTAAAACAATTCTTTAGATAGTCTTTGCCTTGATATATGACTTTTCTGTCACATTAGGAGAAATAAATATAAACATAGTTTAAATAGTGTATAGGTCACCTTAACCTAAAGAAATATATATTGGGGGAGTAGGCAAAAGGCAAATAACAAGTAGAAAATGAAATATTGTTTTTGTCACATGCATTATAAAGAAAGTCCCATAGGAAGTTTCTGTACTTTAGAAGATGTGTAAATAAATACCTGATTTTTCCTGAAACTAAAGTCTGACTTGGCTTTCTCCATTAAATAACAGATGTTGCACATGTAATGGGGATGGGGCGGGGCAAGCGCAGGATTTACAAGGGAGGGATTCCTGAGCATCACACCACCATTTTTAAAAGGCCCCACCAGTATTAAACTCTACCATCATTATATTTTCCTTGCCCATAGATTTTTTTATTCTTGAATAATGTTCCCCTTTATTATAGAATATAAGGATATTAGAAGTTAAAAAGAAGTTCCATGCCCGAAAACTAATATGAAGTATAAGCAAAAATGAATGTGGGACTTAGGGCCATATTTATAAAGGCGCAGAATCGCTAAAAATGCACTTAAACGATTGCTAAAATAATAGTTAAATTACAATTGTTTTAACGGTCATTAAAACGAACATAAGTCTACAATAATAATTGCAAACATACGACCGCGATCATAGATTTATGAACCTCATAGAAAACCATTTATGAACGTTCGGTCGTAGAATACTCTGCGTGTGTCAGAGGCCCATCCTCCAATCTTGAGGGAGGGCCCACACCCCTGCAGTTACGCCCCTGGATGTTGTGCGATGTTTCCCTGTGTTATCGCATAGCGGTGTCAATTGAATGTCTTTAGCAGGTAAATAGCTTTAGCAGGTGACATATATATGGAAAAGACTTACAGGTTACATGGATCCCTGAGACTAATGTAACATCCATGAGCTGTCATAACCCTGTAACTAAATACAGCAAACAGTATACGCCACTTCATTAAGGATTTTCCACACTGTGTGCGATTCTGAACACTTTTTCAGGTTAAACATAATTTTATTTCTGTAGAAAATCAATTTTTATGGTTCCCACTGATATGTTGGTATACGGTGCACATGCATTCCGCTCAACATGTTTTAATTATCATAGAATTTTCAGAACATAGTAAAACATTTTTGCTGCAGTTTGTGTTTTATGTCATGAACAACACTTGATATTTCTTTTTAAAGGAACTGTAAACCCATATAATCAAATATTTGCAGTCTTTGCCCTCCGTTTGTATTATAACGCTTATTCTCACCTCCCTGTGAATAATACAAACGGAGGGCAAAGACTGCAAATACTGAGTTTACAGTTCCTTTAACCTTCTTCATGTATTTAACCTTCATCATTTAAACTTCTTCATCTAATTAAAGGGCATCTATAGTGAAAAAAATTACTTTGCCTCATCTTAATCTATAAATTAATACATGTAAGTAGCACATACTCTGAGGTTTGTGTGTTGCTGCATTCCTTCAATACAGTAATTGATTTGTTCATGCTAAGTATCTCTCCTCCCAATCTTAACCGACACCTTCTTCAGGACCGTCTTTAAGGGCAAGCATGATCAGTAATCACTAAGAGGCAACACTGGAAGAGGGAATTTCCCATCATGCAATTCACATGATTTGCATTAACACTGTCCATTCTAGTTATAGTAAAACTGCACCTAGCAGAAGATAGTTCAGATTTGATATCTAAAGATAACTATTGTTTCAATATAAACGTCCTTTTATACCTGTTACCTTAAAGTAAATGTGCAGGAAGTGCTTGCAATAAACTTTGAATTTTGGTACAGTATTTGAAAGGTCTTTTTACTTATGTGCTTCCTGCCACGGGAATGGCGGCAACTAAACAGTTTCTGTTACATAACATAGTAACTCTTTAGCTGGTGCCATTCTAGTAGGTTATCCAATCATTCACTTTCTGTATAATGAGGTATCCAGGTTGGTTTTTCCTGGTTATGCAAGGCTCTGAGTCAGGGATTTCCAACTTGCAGCCCTCCTGATTTTTGAAAACTACAACTCCCAGCATTCCTCCATTGTAGAAGAAACCAATGAATACTGGAAGTTGTAGTTTTCCAACATCTGGAGGGACGCAGGTTGAAATCCCTGCTTTGGGCAATAGAGCAATAAATTGTTAGTGGATATATATTTAGTTATCAGATCATCTCCTAATAGGAGGACACTTATAATAAATGTAAGTAACAGTGCTGTGATAATTACAACCGGATTGTATTTATACAGCAGTTATTCTGACAGCCTTGCTGCATGTTTTCAATGTACAACCCCTAACTGCCCTTTGCAGAATGGTGGAACTAGTAGTGCAACTGCATATGTATTACAATTGCTCACAATTTTGCAGGCTATTTGATTAAAGTAAAGCAAACTCAGGTTCTGCAAAAAAAAATCTATTTTTTTCATTTATCTGTTATATCACCATGAATGTGCTGTTTATGGACTAATAAACAATGACACCATAGGCAATAAACCTAGGAGCTAAAGATTATTAATTGTTGCAGTCCAACTAACCAACAGCCACTTGCAAATCTCTAATCTAAATACAAAGGCAAGTTTTGACTGCTAGTTTGACTGCTGATTACAAACTGAGCTTCTCTGAGGATTTCATGAAGTTTTATAGTGTCTCATTAACCCCCCCCCCAATCTGATTGGTTCAGAACAAATCTTAAATCTGATTGGCTCTTGTATTATTGACCAATCATATGTCGGGGGTGTGCCAAGGAGACAGTATAAAACAGCCAGAAGCCTTCAGCAAGTCCTAGCGCTGATTTAGTAGCAGAGCTGTTAGTTTGTGTTGCAAGCATAGCGACTGTCAGATGTTTGGTGCCTAATTGAGCTTTCTAAATGCACAAGATTTGGTGCCCGGCATTTGCAGTGTGGAGGCTCTCTGTTTTGCTACATCTAGTTTACCATTGTTTGGAGCTTAGTGTATAAAAACAGGTTTCACATAGTTGTCTCAGAATTTAGTTAACCGGCTGAAACGCCTGTTTAAACGAGGCGTGGATCGGCACCCGCGATAGCATGTGTGTACAAACCTTTACACAAAGTGGCAGCGTCTGTGCTATTTATAGTTAGAGGGATATGGTCACTTACTTTATTGGGAGGACCATGGAAATGGCAATGGACAGCAGTAGGAGGGCGTGACTATACTGTACATGTCATTCACTTTGATTGACAGTTCCTCCCTCTGAATCTTTAAAACTTATAAATCTAATATCTACAAAACAGGTGGACGGATTGGAAACAGATGTTGGGGGAAGGGATGAATTTTAGTTTAATAGTATGAGGTTTTTTAAAGTTTGAATTTGGACACTATAGTTGCCCTTTAACCTTCTTCATCTATTTAACCTTCTTCCTTCATCTATTTAACCTTGTTCATCTTCGTCTATGCCCCTGATAACAGTTTTACCATCAACATTCCCATGAAATGAAAAATACTGCTACATCTAGCCACACCCCCATCCACCTGCAAACTCCGCCCATTTCTGGGTAAGTCCCTCAAGCTGTCATATGTAATCGGGTAGAGTTGGGGGTTTGTATCGCCACAGGATCTGTGGAATGGACAATTAGGAAATCACCTTCCTGAATGATTTCTAAATTGGTCTTCACTGTACAGTGAGAAAGCCCCAAGTGAACATATTGACAATACAGAAGAGAGAGCATTATACGGATTGTGTAGGTCAACTGTGTGTCTAGAATCCTCACAAGTTCAGCATTCTGCAGATTTGGATTGTATTAAGCTAACAATGCTTTGTAGATCATATCGGCAAATAATGATGAGTTTTAAAGAGCTAAAGAGTCACAGATTGCATGAAAATCTGTGTAACATTTCCTCCACGTGTACTAATTCCTTCTCTTACATTTCCACTTCCCTTTACAAAGTGTGTTTTGTCCTTCTCTCCATTTGTCTTTCTCCCATCCCCCTTCACCCAACCCTCACATCTGCCTCGCTAGAGATAATTGTTTACTTTGGACTCCTGGCCCCTAAGTGAGGGGTTCCAAGACTGTACTCCAAGTAGATTTGGAAATAACTATCTTAACACATCTATGTGTTTATACTTCCACTGCCATAGAGACCAGGAACAGTAATGCTGTACAGTACTTTGTGAATCTCTGGCAATGCACACATTGGATATTCATTTTACATTGCTCAGAGTTCTGGCCAAGGCTGCATTATGAAGATGGTGGAAAGGGAGATTTGTCCTGGAGCCTCAGAGGGTCTCCCTGGCCTTAAATATAATAACTGCTTCATTTAAGGTTTTACTGTTTTCCTTGAGGATGACAAACCTACAGACTTCTAGCTGGTTTTAAACTTCAACTTTTAGCATTCCTCTAGTACCTTAAAGGATGTCAGTTCATCGTGGGAGTTTCAGTTCAGTAACAGCCTTAATTTGAATTATTTTCTTCCCAATCTCTGCCAGAATTGCCATTGGCCCATTTTCCCTCCCTCCCAACTGGTCCAATCAAGAGTCAGACAGGAAAAGGAGTGAATTTAATTTGGGTCCAGCAGATTTGGATGTGTAGTTAGGGTGAGTCTAGATGTTCTCTAAAGCTACCCTGTACATGTAATAAAAACGTATACATTTACTGTAAGACTAGATTCAGACGAGCGGTTTTTCGCTAGCGATTCCATGCAGCATTTTTCTACCGGCAATGCTCTGAAACCGGTGGTAACAACGCCGTTCGTCTGAATCTAGCCTTACATGAGCAGAAATCTGGCTGAAATCTTCTACCCAAAGAGATGAACCCTATTGAGATGGTCAGGCTATTATTTATAGTGTAAAGCCATGCCCCAAGCTTTACCTACTAAGAACAGTTGTTTTTCTGGAACAAGGTGCAATGCCTACTCTGACTTTGTTTTAACCAAATCTCAGTCTCTGTGTGCAACCTACATGAACTGATATCTCTCTTACAAATATGCAGTGCAGTGGTATGAATTACACAGTAACAGACAACCCAACAGCAGACAACTTCACCTGCAACAGTTGGCTGTCATTGCAGTAAATGCACTTTATAGGATTGACAACCTTATTCCATTCAGATTTTAATGAAAATTCAAAATATCAATAAATATAATTGCCAGGGACCATTGTTCTCTAATGTTCTATCCATGTGCATTCTAATGTATTGTCAGTGATAAAGGGGTGATTAATAAATAAGACTCTTTTATTGTTTTTTTTATAAACATGTCCCATAATGCATGTTGATCCCCCATTACAGAGAACCTAAATATGTATTTCCGTTACTGTAACTGCTGCTGTAACCCTGTGTAGACAGTCTGTAAGTGTTATTTCACGTGATCATCAGGTTACTGTTCTGTGAATGTTTTCTGAGCAGCCGCCCAATGGTCACCACTACTACATGTAGCATTTCTGTTGCACCAAACATCTGAAACCTGGGAGAACGTTCACAGAACAGCAACCTGTCATTTGTGTGAAAGAAGCCTTTATTTGGCCCTCACTGTAATTAACATGGGTGTTACTCTAAAGCTCGGTCCTACCAGTGTGATTAAGGATGGTGACCAAACATTGCAGTATACACTTAAATGGACAATGGATGTGGCCCCTCCTCATTGCTTCATCTACAGGTGTTTCTGGGGGCTCCTACACAGTCCCAGGGGCTGCTCCCCTGGTAGTTCCTCCCATGGAATCTTTTTTTGAACATTTGAGTTATCGGTTCCTTGGATGCTAGCATACCTCCCAATGTTCCGTGGGCCAAGAAAGGTTAGAAATATATAGCACCCATCCAGCCCTACCTCAAATTTCAACAGGTCATCCCAAGCACTGGCCATTCTGAAATATGGCTTGCTGGTCCAAGATAATGGGAAAGGGGCCAAATAAAAGGGAGGTTGTAAGGTATGCTAACCTGTTGAGGCAATGTACAAAGTATGGAAGATTCCCTATCAAGAAGAAAAATAGACATGCATACCAATTAGTGTGATAACCCATCCACTGTGCCCAAACCCAGCCTTCTAGCATATGCCTCATATTTCTACAGAGATACATAAAGCACCCTGGGAAAAAATAAAATATTTCTTTCTTTCAGATAAAACCATCAGAACAACAGATGCGGTTGACAGAGTACATCTAAATGGCCCCACTGACTCAAAGGAGGCGACATTGTGTGATTCCTTTCGTGATGTAATTCTTTTCGTGATGTAATGTCATGATGTCATAGTATCAAAAACTGAATTAAACTTGTGTTTATGAAGGCAAAAAAGCTAAATGTGGCCCTGTTTATTGGCATAAAATGGTTCATAGATGATGTCTAGTAAATCTATTTTCTTTTATGTCCACATATTTTAGCAAAATCACCTCCTGGAGGTATTGTGCATTCCCTGGCTACTGCATAAAACGAGTTTGATTTGTAATGAGGTTACTTCTGATTTAGGATTTGATAATCCTATTCATGCTGTGGCCTACCCCATATTACACAGAGCATTATGTGGTCTGGCTCAGATTTCTACACTGACATGGCTGCAGTTATACGAGAATGAAATATTCCCTCACAGCTGAGATAAAAATGTCCGTTTTACAGCAGCGTATAACACACGTCCAGCATTGCCTCAACTCCCAATATAAGGAATCTGAAACCCAACATTGCTAAGTGCAGCTTTTATGTTTAAAATAGGATTTTAATAACACATCTAGATCTCTTGTATAACACCACTTGGGTAAAACCTCAATTATGCCACTGCAAATACGAGATAACAACACTATTATGAGCTACTCAGCTAGAAATAGATCCTATTTTAAAGGGCATAGAATTTAATACTAAATTAAATTGCAAACATCAGTAGTAAATATCTCTACACGTCTTGCATGCTGAAGCTACACATGTTAACTTGAAATAAAGGAATCTTGAATTTGATTTTTAAAGGGCAACTATACTCAAAAAAATTACTCATTTTAATCTATAATTGAAGCTGTCACCTGATATCTGTGTCACCGCCCTCTCCACACAAACAATGATCCAAAGTATAATCAGAATGACATCCGGGAGCCGCAATCGCTCTGGGTAAATGCTGCTTTCGCAATATTTCAATATCGCAATTGCGAATGTGGATAAATCCCGGTAAGGGATTTTCCCACGGTGGGACTTTTCACGAGCATCGGATGCGCGGGTAATTTTTGCATAACCCACGCATCCAACACTAATATGGATTTAAAGTCGTAGCTGGAAAGTGTCAGATTTGTAGAGCCTATTGCCAATACATTGTTATAGAAACGAGTTCCCTTAAGGTAAGTACATACCAGCAGAGTTTTTGTCCTGACCGAACGTTCGCTACCAGCGAGCAATCGACAGGGACAAATGACTGTTGGTCGCGGCAATAGTGGCCTGGGTCAACAGTTCGTGTGACCAATCGCGTGGTCCCATAGTGATATACCAACCATCTCAATCGCCCTTTCGTCTGATATGAACGTGCGACCAAGCTCGGTCTAGGCTGCCCCATCCACACCATAAGATATTTCCAGCCATAAGATATTAAACGTTACTATCGATCGGTTGGCTGAAAATATTTTATGGGATGTACCCAGTCTAAGTTTTGTGAATTATCTTCCCTTGCCTTTTGTACAATATCTGATCAAATGGATTTTGTGGGAGATCGTTTAGTGAAGTGATACACCCTGTAAGCGCCTTGGAGAGTACACATATACTTCAATATGACAGGCTGGAATGTCTGTAAACAGTCTAACAATTTTTTTTGTCATTTGTTAACAGTAAATTTTAGCACTTTTTCTAGTCTATCTTCATCATACTGAAAAGTCTCCATCCACTGGATTTCAGTGACATCCCATGCTAGCTGTCATTCTAGTGTGTCAGTGTCTCCACTGGATTTCAGTGACATCTCATGCTAGCTGTCATTCTAGTG